>JAOTRQ010101932.1:0-10152 GCA_028565875.1 Hoplisoma paleatum | reverse complement strand
TGTGTGTGTGTGTGTGTGTGTGTGTGTGTGTGTGTGTGTGTGTGTGTGTGTGTGTGTGTGTGTGTGTGTGTTTTAAACACGCTATATCAGATGTTATATGATGATATACATGTAATTACTTCTCGCCGCGTTAAATGTTGATTGTGTGTTATGTGTACACAACACTGAGTGATACTGAATAATATTTTGACAGGTTTTGTTTTTGTCTGAAACTGTACTACAGAGCACGAGGACTTTTATTTTGGTATATTTTCAAAATCGAGAAGGTTAACACGACAAATATCAATACAAGATCAGTGATAAAGGTCAAACTAAAGTGATAACTATAAGATTAACAACATGTGGGTTTAATCTTAAAGTTTATTATAAATATTGAAGCGTTTCAAATGTGTTTATATTTTACATCGTTTAAATTGAGTAACTATTGAGTAATTAACTATTGAAAAACAACTGTTGTTTTTAAACTGGACAATTATGCTGAAAACATTGTTTACCAATGTAAAAGTTTTAATATTCTGTGGGGATTTTTTTTATGTCACAAATGTTCAGCATTTAGCAGATGCCTGTATTAGCAGTAAACTGCATTATACTTAAGGGCCTTTCTTAAGGGCCCAACAACAGCAACCTGGAACCTATGATGCTCAGTATGCAGTAATTCAGTACGATAAATGTTTTCCAGTAGACCCATGATGTTGTTTTTAGTACAAAAACACAGTGGACAATTTACCATCCATTTATAACAGACCTGTAAATAGTTTCATTTTACTGTGGAAGTTTCTGGTACTATTGTGAACGTTCAAGATTAAACTGTCTGTTTTTCACTTGTACTGTAAATATTTAAAATTTCACTATGAAAGTTTTAATACTAAAACTTTAAAATAACTCTTGGTATTTGGTCAGTACTACTGTAGAAACCTGACAGTCCCATAACATTTTTCACAGAAGTCAAATGACTATGAAGTATGAATATGAACTATGAAATCTACAAATGGAAAATGGAATTGCAAAATGGAAATAAATATTTCAATTATCCTTTGAAGATTTACAAATCATTTTCCTGGAATGTTTTAAACACTTCACCAATTGTTCATTATTGACCAAATTATTCACAAAACATCTTGCACAGGTCTGGTCGCAGACCCCTGACAGATGATTTCCTCCAGGCATCCAGGCATTAAGTCCGGGGAATAGATGTGCCCCGGGTTTAGCGGATCCCAGTGAATGTAGGTGCCGCATGTTAATACAACCCCGCAGACTCAGTGGCGCCAGAGGTTCGCGCCTCTTCAGTGGGTGTGAATCTCCGCGATTGAAACACAACGGAGCTCAATGGAGCTCAATGATCGGGCAATTACAGTCGCTTTGATGTGGCTTTGAGGATGCAAACGGCGCAGCAGCAGCACACTGTCGGACCGGCCTGGGTGTCGCACTGCTGGGGTGTCTGACTGAGTGTATTTACCCACACAAGAACACAAACAGGGGCACAATGATTGGTTCAGGTGCGAAAACCCGCCGTGACCGAGCGGTGCGCCACACCGACCCCAACATCAAACAAAGAGTGTATACACAGAGGCTGATCTGAAGTACTGTAAACTGTATAATACTTATCTACAGACCAGGATTATCAGAAATCTATACAGGACAGGTGATTAAACAGGACCAACCGGATCAAGCAAAGGGGATTTAACTGTAAATTATTATAATATATATATATATATTACATATAATATAGCAACAATACTAATAAGTCATGTGACTATAATATTGGCCTGATTTTTTTTGTCCAAATGTATACATTTTACATCCGAATATTATTTTCAGGGGTAAATGTGTGTACCTCGATATTGCACATTTTTAAAATAGTTTGTGTTTCGAGGTTTTTTTTTTCCTATGTTAAATAAACAAACCATTATTATTAACAGTAAACAAATCCTTTAAACAAAACTTTATAGAACAAAACCACTGACTATTCCAATCTGTCATGCTAGTACAACTCGTCTTACAGTACTTTCTAAGACTTAAAGTTCATTAACTTGCATTGACATTGTCTGCATTAATAATGTATTTATTATTTATACATAAAAACGTCTGGTATGTACATATTTAGCTCTCCTTTAACTGCAAAACAATGTTAAAACCTCAATACAGAAACAAAAACATAAAGAGTCTAAATTTAGAAATGTTTTACAATGTAAATGTTTTTTCAGTAAAAACACAATTGTGTGTAACCTTCGTGTCTGTGTGTCTGAGGTGTGGTGTCGTGTGTGGGAGCTGTCCACACTGTGGGTGCTGAAAAAGTCTTGGCGAGGGCGAAATCCAAGGTGAGATTCGAGCTGATCTATAAAATTCAGTCCGAATTACTTGAACCTCTCGCTTGAGCTTCATTTTTGTGTTCTGAAACCACATCAGCATCTAAAGTAAGTACAAAAAAACATGAGAAAGATGTGCACCCAAGCAAAACATTACATACCAACTAGATACCAATATCTTACAAGTATTTGTTTTTGTTGAAAGCTTTTCACAGCTGGACCCTGTGGTTCAGTCCTGCTTCTGCCTCACTGTGCTCACAAATAAACGCTTTAAGTATAACCACAGCTACCTAAACGTTAACCGAAATATACATGATATATACAGCATATTTCACTAGCTTATTTAACAGATGTTGTATGAGCTTTGGGTTTATACTTAACATAAAATAGTATCACAGAATTTGTTTGGGGAGTTGATGGGTTCTTCATCTGGTGCTTTTAATCAAACGATTTTGTCTTTTTGAGAGCTTTGTGACAGCCAAGCTACAAAAAAAAAGTTTTTAGCCATTTTATTTCTAGAGTCCTGGCCCAGTAAAATGATGAGATCAGTGTGTAGCAGTTTGGGACTCGACTATTAGTATTAGGTGTTAGCTGGATTTGCAAAAGTAAAGGAGTGTCGACGAAACGATAAGTGTTGGATGGGCGTTGTAATGAAAGTTAATAGATGTCGCAATTGCTGTTTTTCACACGTCGGGAACTCTTGTTATCCTGGCGCCACCAGGTCTGAGCACCGAGGCAATTATTGACTATCGGCTCATGTGATCCGACAAAACGGACCAGTTACAATAGAAAATAATCAACTAAATCTAATTATTTCATCACTTTGGGCAGCCAAATAATTAAGAAATGTGTTTTTATTATGCACAATATGAACCAATCAAATGACACAAAACATACAGGTCTTGAAAAATATAAAATCTATGATGTATTTTAGGTTAAAAGTATGTAAAGTAGCCAAGCTACCAAGCTACATGCATTTTAAAATACTATATTTATTTTTGATTAACTTTTAAAAAGTTATTGCAGTACCTCATGTTGGATCAATAGGTTATATCATTGAAATACTAGTTGTCTGTTTTAATTTAATGTAGTCAAAATTGTTTTGTTTTGTTATGTCACTAAAGTGGACTTGATTGAGACACACCTAAAGCACAGCAAATGTGAGAGAAGGCTGTTTAATGTTTGTAGACAAGAATTTAAATTATAGGCTCTGGCGCCTGGAAACTTTAGAACAATTGTTACACTTCCCAAATACCTGACAGCCAATGGTTGACTCGGAAATGTAGAAAAAGTCTGATCACAGTTTCCTTAATATCACCTTTCTAAAAAATGTGTTAAATCAGTGACATTTTTTTTGTAAATCGTCTCCTCGTGAAGCTGGTCAACTGTGATAAAATATGTGATCTGCCTTTTATTTGAAGATCTTAGTGACATAAGCCTGCCATAAAACATGACATATATCATTTAAGACCATCAATGATCCTTGTATATGTAATATACATAATAACAGTCAGAAATAATAATGCAGTGACATTAATGCTCTTAATACATGTCAGGTTTATGGGCACACCTTCAAATTGTTATCTGTAAAAAAAATTGTCATTGCTTGAGTCACAAAGACATGATCAAAAAAGCCATTTATCTCTTTTTATATTTAAATCTACACAAAATGTCACTACTTTACCATTAGTCGTTGTTACATCATTTTGGAGTGAAATTATCAATATATCTTATATGTTTTTTCTGACAAACTTTTCCCCATTTAGTTAAATGTGTGTAAACGGATTTAACATATGAAATAGGATACCCCAGTCAGGTGATGTGTTTCTGTCTTCTGCAATTATATTTACATTATAGTTTCTCAAATACGAGTGGTTTACGAGTCACACGTGGTCTGTAATATATAAAATATCTAACACCTTTATATAACAGCAAAATCTTATTTACAACTATTGATTACTTTGAACTTTATTATGATTATCAAGTTTTAAAAGATTAAACCTTAGCTTGCCTGTTTAATATTTTAGTTCAAGTTGTTTTTTTAGTCCATTTAAATAAACGTTGTATTAAAATTGTTTAAATATTAAACAAACTAACCAACAAATATAAAAATACACTCAATATTAAATTATATTTATTTGTAATACTTAATGTTATATTAATGTTATCACATTATACTCCCATTTTGTTTTAGTTTTAGATAATACACGAACTACGTTCAACTATTTTAAAGATACCTTTAGATAAACAGATGTTGTTTGTTAAGGATCTCGCTTTGAAACAGCTGTTTTCAACACTTTTGATTTATTTTAATTACATCAGATTATTGTGGAATGATCAAACACACCGGGATCATCGAGTCCAGGCTTATAGTGCGCAGACTTCCAGGCGTCGTTGAGTCTTTTAGGCTGTTGTGAGGAGAGTAAACTAATCAATAGTCTGCTTAATTAGTACTAATTGTAGGCCATGATCTACTCGTTAGCTTGCGTTTGAAGTGATGCTGCACAGACAAACAGAATAAGAAGAGATGCATATAAAAGCGCATTTTGAGGGGATCAACGCTTCTGCATGTGATCCACTCATTTAAATCCCACTGATGTGATACAAACGTATCCAGGATCAAGTTATATCCGACTCATTCAGTCTTTTATTTGTGTTAATGTATTCATCTTTTAAAGTGAGAAACCTGGCTTTTATTACCCCCCCCCCGTCCATCCAACCACCATCTGGGTTTCAGTCTCAGTTCTGTAAACATGAATGGCTATGGCTGATTACGATGAATAGCATTTCTTAAGGATTAAATTATTAATAATCTTATTAAATTGTGGATGTGGCCGAGGACCAGATCGAATCAATGACCGTTTAAAAAGATAACATCACAAATAAATATTTTACATACTCATACTTCTAGCCTTAGGGACAGTTTAGCCTAGTTGGGTTATGAACCCAAAAGGGTTCAAATCTGGGCTGTGCTACACAGCCACTGCTGGGTCCTGCTTTGTACGTTGGCTGACCCCAACTTCCACATGTTGGGAAATGCGAAGAGAGACATTTCGTTGTACTGTACATCTCTATATGTGTAATGACAAATAAACGCAAATTTGTTAAAGAACAATTTCCAATCAAGACTCATCTATTCTATGTTTATCCATTAGAAAAATCTAGACTGGAATCATTATTTATATAGATGGGATTACGCCATGTTTAACTGAAAGTTTTGCCATTATTATTAATGGCATGTACAATTATAAATGTCATAATAATAATACATATGGAACAGTTTTATCTCTTTATTCAGTTTATAACTCAGTTTATCTCTTAATTATTGTATTATGTATTACTTCTTATAATATCATTAGAAACAACCGACATGCGTATCAGCATTACATATAAAAGAACCGACTCGAAATCAGATATAAATTCTTTATTGCTAAACAGTGCACTTACAACATGGCATTGTAAATATAACGTCTTTCTTTATAAATAAACAATTTTCTTAATAATATCGTATGCAATATATTTTACAATATATTTACACAAATGTACATATTGCACACAAGTGTGTCATTATAAGTCCTTTCATTCGGTTCAGGTTAATAATATTGCTGCAGTGGAATGAGATGGCGTCCGTGTTGAGAGATGAACTGCTTGGGCATATGCTGATGGATCTGCTGGTGCGGAATGGAATGATGAACGGGTATCGGGGTGATCGTGGGTTGGTTTGGGATGTGGTGAATACCAGGGTAAGACACACGTTGTCCGTTGTAGCACTGGAACGGAAGAGGTGTGATGGCCGGGAAGAGAACATGCTGCAAAGCTGGGATGGTGTAGTCGGGCCTTATGTCCTGCACTTCCCGCTTCATTTTCATTCTCCTGTTCTGGAACCAAGTCCGAATCTAGTATGGAGAAATAGAAAAGTTAAGAAAACGTACATTTATAAAACAACATGATAATATTTTCTATATTTTTATTACATTGTCACCATAGTGCACCAACCTGAGTCTCGGAGAGGTTGAGTTTCTGCGCAGCTTTGGCTCTTTCACTTGCGTCCAGATATTTATGCTTCCTAAAGAGCTTCTCTAGCTTCACGATTTGGTCTGGGGTGAATTTGGTCCTAATTCTGCGCTGGGCACCTCCATCTTTCTCATACTCACTACCATCCTCTATAGACAGACATTCAGATGTAGCTGCTTCACTTTCGTAACCGGAGGAGTAGCCACTGTTTTCCGAAGCTAAGAATAATAAAATATAAAGAAAAGTTGGTTATTAATCGTATAAGATTATATAATATTGGATTTCACAGAACAACACAGTAAGATTTAACTTACAGCTAGGAGATGAGCAGTTCCTTGTTGTGGGTGGTGTAGAAAACAAGTTCTCTTTGAATCCATCTGTGTTGATGTTCTGTTCTGTCTGACGAGTCTTGAGTTTAGGTTGAATGCAAATCTTATCATAAGAAGTCGGAGGTCTTGGTTGAACCAAGCATGGGACGTGTCTCTTCGCCGTAGCCTGGCTTGAGTCCTTGGTTTCGGGTCCATCTTTACACTCATGATAGCTCTGAGCAAGCCAATCCACAGAGAAGGTCTTCACCATGTTGCAGCCTAGTTGGGTCCAAGTCGAAAGTGGTTGAAATCCAGTGAAAGTTCCGAGACTATGAAGCCCCCAAGGAGGCCCAGGGGTTTATATGGGCGTCCACCGCCCATTCGAATTAGCATATGCATGTACGTGTGTTAACGCCTGCTCAATTCGCAATCATTAGGGCTAATGGGTCGTTATTGAAGTCTTTACATATCCTGTGATTGTGTGAAAGCCTGGCGCCACTGAGTCTGTGAGAATCTCTTTGAGACATCAGCTGTCTGAGTGGCTTTACACTAAGCCAACAGCTGGATAAGAATTAGTTCTAAGGCTCATGACTACAGCTGAGAACTCATATTCATCATATTCTAAATATAATGAATAATAAGGGAAATGTAACGCAAACAACAACATATTTAATGAAAAATTACATACATTATGTACAAAGTACATAAATAGCCAATACCTCTCTTGAGTAACTATTAATTCTCATCATTATTACGTTCGATATCCACAAGTCATGCCAACATTCTCATTAATGACAAGACACTGCAAATCAGAGTTGACATATAAAAAAGATTGTTTTGCACATGCAACACAGACAAAACGCTTAAAAAACGCTTAAAAAACAGTGGAAATTATGTACATGTCTTTGTAATATCAGACTACATCGGTAAAATGATCACCTAATATACTATATAACTAATAAATAATTCAAAACTTAATAGTTAATTACAACTAAGTGTATTAATTGTATTATCTGAGACGCCATTAAAACGCATTGGAACATACTTAAGTACATTTTCTTATTTTTTCTTCATAATTACATAGTTATAGTATATTTTAGCCACCTTTATATAATACACTATTAGAATATTTAAATACACTTTAACATAATTTGATCAGAATGTGTACTTGTGTTAGTAGACATATATAATAAGTATAGTTTGTATTAAACACATTGTTTGTGATCTGTATGTAAATTAATCACTGACCCATAGTTTCAAGTAAATTGTTATTACACAGTCATTCGGTTACTGTGATTGCGTATTTGATTCCATAACAGGTATCTATTATGCTCTATAGTTTTAAAAATCAAATCAAATCAAACAGATTTAAAAATAATATTAGGACAATCGTTCTAATCTTACTGGTTTTCATGGTGGAATAAATGGTAGTCGTGAGGATATTTGTCTTAACATTTGGAAACATTTGCTATAACTATAGTGTCGCTTCCTCTACTGATAACATAATGTGGTCCAGGTAATATCTGCATTAGTATTTATTATTACACACAAATTTATAAACTATAATTTTTTAAGATCCAGGCTCAGACCTGAGCTCGGACATGCTGGATCATGCAGTCCTGCTGTTCAGTGTGTTTAGTTTCTACTTTTCCTCACTACACCTTTCTTTTGTTAGAGGACAATAGGAATGACAATCGAGTTCAAATGGCTTTGCACTAACATGTGTGTGGTGTCCCGGGGAGGCGGTGGCGCCGCTGCGGTTTGGACATCAAACGGATTTACAGTAGCAGGAAAGTTCCAGAGGTTCCAGCAGCACTTCACATGCAAACAGAGCAATTAATGCATCAACCAATAACAACCATGCAGACCAAAACATTCAGTGAAAGATTTTCATCAAAAATGAGTTGACCAAGAAGGAAAAAAAAATCAACAATTGATATAGTCCCCTAGTTATCATGGCTCCTTAAAATAAACATACATGTTTGTCCTGTCGCAATTAGCCCCCAGTTTGCTTATGAGAAGTCTTTAGACCCAAACTGAAGGTTGATAAAGGTGAAACGCCTTTAAAAAATAAATTGTACACAAATAGGTTTGCA
Organism: Hoplisoma paleatum; assembly: GCA_028565875.1. Classification (NCBI taxonomy): domain Eukaryota; kingdom Metazoa; phylum Chordata; class Actinopteri; order Siluriformes; family Callichthyidae; genus Hoplisoma; species Hoplisoma paleatum. The sequence continues at coordinate 1,428 of JAOTRQ010101932.1, read as the reverse complement.
GTTGCGAAGTCGCATCAACCAGTAAGTACAAAGTAAACACACAACTCTATTCTTAATGCAACTTTATTACTGATGAAGCACTTAATCCAACGTTTATGTAATTCAGTGACACGACTGTTAGATGCCAGCAGGCAGTGAGACTAGAACTGAGCGACCTGAATCATGTCTGAAGGTTTAATCCCACTGATGAGTGTTGAGTGCTAACAATGTGCTTGTAGAGGGATCGTTTAGGATAACAGCATGCTGCTTGCTTCCTTTATCACTCATCTGTGCTTACAGTGGTCTCAGCTCCTCGCCCCCCAATTAACTGTGTTTATCTCCAAGGCTTTGATGTGGACACTACAGAGGAGCATCGACCTCCAGGGGCGCTCGTTTCCTCAACGTTAGATGCGAAGGAAAAGGGCGGGAAACAGACACGTATAGGAAAATACTGGGTATAAAACAATACCAATCCTACTATTAAATACTACTAGGTTACTACTACTACTACTACTACTACTACTACTACTACTACTACTACTACTACTACTACTACTACTACTACTACTACTAATAATAATAATAATAATAATAATAATAAGCCTCAGGCACAGCTTCTCAACCAATACTTCTTGTTAGAGATATGATGGACCCTTCTACACACAACCAAGTGATCTCTTGTTATTGATCTAGATGCACTGAATACTCACTTTTCATCTTTCAACAAGATCACTAATCTACAATCACAATCACTAATTTGGAAATCTTTTTCTTTTATTGAATTTATTGATTAAAAGTCTAAATCGACTGTCCACTTAAAGTACCGTTGTCATATATAAAAAATAATGATGGTATTGTTGTTATTATGAATAATATTAATACTATAAATATAACCTTTATTAAAAATAATAATTACATTATTAATAATTATTTTATCAAAATAATAATACCAATACAATTTTTATAATAATAACATTTAGCTTTGTTATGTTAACCGATTGCAGTGCATCACATACTTTCACATCCACACATACTTTTACCAATAAACATGTGTAATCCTAATAACCCCAGAATGATAAGAAATCTGCTTTTTAATATTGAACAGCTTTTTGATTTGTCTCCTTTAAATGGACAGATTTGTGCATGTCTTCCAGGGAAAGTATTTAAAGAAAAGAATTTATATGCAGTATTTATACGTTTCCTTTTGCTTAATGTTAAAAACATTTTCAACATTAATTTTATTAAAACAAAACTACACTATTTTATTTAGTATTTTATAATATACAATATAATATATGTAGTTATATAAATTGAGCAAAAATAGAACTATAAATACAAATATTTGTAAGAGAAGCGTGCAAGCCTTTAGAATATCCCTCAGATGAAATTAGACTTTAATAGTACTTAATGAAGAGAAAACGAATTACAGAATGTTCCCCAAAGTCCATT
>JAOTRQ010101921.1:0-10152 GCA_028565875.1 Hoplisoma paleatum | reverse complement strand
GCTTGTGGAAAAAAGCTCCTTCTCATTCTCTCTGTCTTGGTTTTCAGAGCGCGAAAGCGCCTACCAGATGGTAACAGGTCAGGATTACTAATAGCCAGGACATGTAAAGAGTTTAGTCCTGTAATAACCCTGGTGTCAGAAATGATTCGATTACTCTCGGTTTGCATTGTGTTTGCTTCCTAAACCATTTTATTTCAATAATATGTTTGTTTTTGGTCTCCAGGTTTTCAGACTCTGAATTGTGCTTCATCAAAAACAGCGCTGCCGGTGGAGAAGTCCGGATTCTCTTCAGGATACTCATCGTCTGAGGAGGGTTATAACACAAACTTTCGTAAAAACAACCCATCCATCAGTAAGTGTGTCTCCTTAAGAGAAAGTCACTGCAATATATTTAAGTCTTTACACCGAGAGCCTTCATCTGCACCTTCTGTGTGTGTGTGTGTGTGTGTGTACATGCGTGACTGAAGTTCCTCCCTTCATTTAACCACAACAGCTTCCTGCTTCCTGTCCCATTTCAGTCGTGCTGTGCAGGGTTTTGGGTGATCTATTTAAGAGGGCATCTATATGATAAATATTGAAACTGTTATCTATTTAAAATCCTGTTCATTTGAGTGTTTTTGTTTGTTTTTATGTTCAGGTTTTGCCAAAAGTCAGTCCACAGAAAGATTTAGACTGAGAGACATGCTGACCATTTCTCCAGGTTTTATCTTTATACCTTTAACTTTAAGTAATTTAAAGTTAATATTCAACCTTCACCTTGTACAACCAAACTTTGTTGTTTTGCTTCTGTATTTGTGTTGACTGGTTTAGCTTGGGTCTTTAGCGTGCTGTATTTTTGGATGGGTGTGGCATGGTACAGTCTAACATCTGGAACTTCTCTACTGAATGTTTCACTGCTCAGCAGGTATGTTATTTTGTGCTTGTGCGCAAGTGGAGGGCAGCAAATTCACCAGCAGTGGGTAACATTTTAAAGATATTTTGCTCTAACAGTTTTTGTCTATGGGATCTTAGTGACTGTCTGTCTCTTTTCAGACTCACTACACCCATTAAGAAGACAGTTCTCCTTATCCTGCTCCTCCTTCTGCTGGTTTTTGGTGCGTGCATTTCTAGAGAAGATAGTTTAGAATTGCATCACAGACTGTGAAATGAGACCGTTCACATTGAATATGTAATTGTATGAATTGTATTTGGATATGTTTTGTTTTTGCAAAATGTAAGGTTTGTGTTTAGCAATTTATAGCAGTTTACTCTGCCAGCATTTATACCAGCACTCTAAATCTGGTAATTGAGTTTTTGAGAAATTCTAATTTTATCAAGCATTCTTTCTACTGATGTTGTTAACCACACAGGTTAAGGTGCGTTCATATGACGTTAAGTCTTGTGTAATAAAAAAAAAGTGTGTGTCTGTGTAAAAAGGCTTCAACTGAATTGTTGTTGTGTCTCCAGGTCTTTGGTACTGGTTTCCGTCTCTTCTTGTTCTGTTTCCTCGCCGTTCCAGCACCAGTCCAGTCCAGTTGAAACCCTCTCCGGTTCTTTCTACTTCGAGTGTAAGTGATAATCATTAATGTTGCAAGAGTGGAAAACTAAATCTACACCATTACTGGGATATTATCATTGCTAAACATTTTCCTGGACAGTGTTATCATTTTGTATGTCACAACGATGCACTACAGTGCTGCACAAAGGTGACATTACTGTGTTTGTTAGGACCGCCGTGATCTCTACTCCAGTTTTTCGGATTTGAGAGATGAGATTTACAGCCACCTTCATGAACGTGAGAAGAAATTAGTGGAGGACCGGCACAGACAGATTGAGGATGTGCTGGTGAGTAATGAACTATTCCATTAAAAAAGAAACTTAATACAGATTTTACTATTCTACTTTCATCAGATTTAGTCTCCCAAACTAAATTTACAGAATAATAAGAATGTATTATTAGATGTTATTATAAGATGTTAACCAGGGCTTGCATTGTTTGTAATTTGCTTTTGGACATTCATGTGCCATCTGATTTTATCGGTTCTTGCTATTTAGTCTTCGATTCAGGGCAAGATTGCATTACTGAAGCAGGACAAGGGAAAGCAGACGTCTGAATACGAGGTGAGACGGAAACGATCATCAACCAGATTTGTAAAACAAAACATCTTGCTACTCCCGTTTGCTAAAGCTTTTCTCTTTGTGTGTTTTTCCAGCCCCTTAAAAAGGAAATAAACGACTTAAGGTCCATTATGTTGAAGTAAGTTTGATCTTTTATGCATCAGTCTGTGTGTAAACCAGATTTTTGGGGGCTTATTGTGGATTTGCGCCCTCTAGTGTGGACTCTGAGCAGCGCACTTTGCAGGAAAGTTTGAACAGAGTTCAAGATCAGACTTCTGCTCTCAGATCTGACGTGTCTCAGCTTCAGCTGGCATCTGAACAGCTTGGTCAGAGAATTGATGCCCAGGAATCAGAAAAAACCAAGGTAGGCACTTCCTAGATGAGTCCAGCCAGTGCTGTTGTTTTTAGATAATCTACAACTACAGACAAGCACAGAAACAGAACCCATGTATCCTGACCTGATTCTAATAATAATCGTGTGTTTTTGTGTGTGAGACATGGTCACATATTGTCCAACAAAATTTGGGGTCAGATCTAGTGTTCAGATAGTCTGCTGTACTGCAATATCCATAACTGTTTCCCCTGACTGTTTCACAGTTGAAGGCTGAGCTCACTGAACAGCTGCTGCAGCATCTGTCAGGACCTCTGGACTCTCAGGGTGATGTAGTGATGCGACCAGACCTGCAGAGAGCGTTGGAAGATTTGGAAAAAAAGATATTGGACCAGTTGGGACAGGAACCGAAGAAGGAAAGGAGTGCGGTGTGGAAAAGCGTTGGTGAGACTTTGACACAGGAGGGAGTCGGAGACATCACTGTAAAGGTGCGTTTGTGTGTGCATTTATAAACATTTACATTTTGGTGTGGTAAGGGTGGTTATAGCCTAAGGAACAGTAATCGTGACATTGCTGGTTCATGCCCCACACTGCCACTAGAGCGACCGTGAGCAAGGCCATTGACTCCATTGTTTAGATTGTATACACACACATATAATAAGTAAGTCATTTTATTTAAAATTCATAAATGTATTTCTGCCTTGTCCCTATTGCTTAAGTTAGTTAGAGAGTTATTAAGGAGACTATTAATCATAAGGTTGCTGGTTCAAACTGCATCACTACAAGGCGCCCACTATTGAGCTCTTGAGCAAGGCTTTTAACCATTAACTGCTAAGACTGCTAAGACAAATAGTAAATAGCAAAAATATACATATAAGCACTACGGCAGATGGATTTGTAACTGTCTTGTTGTGCATCACAGAAGTACAGACTTCCTTTAAATCCAAAGACACATTGTAGTACCTCTCAGGTGGATGTAAACATTTGAATTTCGTTGTATGCTTTGTGTTTTTGTGTGCCAGTTGTTCACAATGCTGCTTTATTTATGAGACAGGATGTGGAACGCATCGTGTGGCGGGCGCTCACCCTTCACAGGGCCGGTGGTATCGGAATGGCAGACTACGCGCTCGAGTCTTCAGGTACTTTACTTTGGTCACATGAATTGTGGGGAAAAAAACAAAGTAAAAAAACTCATTAATGACTTTCATTTATGTGTGTACAGGTGCTAGTGTGGTCAACACTCGGTGTTCTGAAACGTTTCATACCAAATCAGCGTGCATTAGTCTGTTCGGGTTTCCTCTCTGGTACCCGTCTGAAAGTCCTCGCACTGTTATACAGGTAACACACTCTCATACACATGCACAGTAGTATACAGCTCGAGTACACACAAGTACATGAGTAAAAGTCTTTCTGTGTGTGCTAAGTCTTTACTGTGAAGTACAATACACCAAGTAAATGCTATAATAACAGGGTTTGATTCCATTTGCATGTTTTTCTTGTACATATAAAGGTTTTCTCTGGGTGTCCTGATTTTCTCCAAAAAGTACATACAATCTAAATCAGTGTGTATGTGTGTGTGTGTTTAGCCCGAACTCTACCCAGGTAAATGCTGGCCATTTCGGGGATCTCAGGGCTTCCTGGTAATTTCATTGTCTCATCCGGTTCACATTACACACGTCAGTTTGGAGCATCTGCCCCGAGTTTTGTCACCGACCGGGAACATTGACAGCGCTCCCAAAGACTTTGCTGTTTATGTAAGAACAAACTTAACTTTATTTCTTATATTAATTTCCTGTTATTTATTACAAGCTGAAAAATATCAGACTTCTACACAGCTGATTTGAGTTTTGGTGAACTATATTGAATTAAGTGAGACTTTTAACCGAGTGGACCAGGATGCTTATGTACGTTTGAAACCTGGGTGCTGGGGTGGGTAGTGCTGTCACCTCATCGTGTCCTGGGTTTGAACCTGATAGAGTGGTCCGGTACAAAAATACACAGACGTGCTGTCTACATGAACTTGGTTTAACTGGAGACGCTGAATTGTGTTATCGGTATCTAAACACGGAAATGAATCAGTGTGTTTTAGTGCTGGTCTCAATTCTGGGTAAATAAGGAGGGTTGTTTCAGGGAGGGCAAAACAGTCGGCATAAACACTGTGCTAAATAAATGATCCAAATAACAATCAGAACAGAACAAATCATTGATTTAAGAATAACTGTACTTGCGTTTTCAGGGACTGGTTTCTGAAACTGATAAAGAAGGAAATCATCTCGGCACTTTCACCTACGACCAGGATGGAGACTCGATTCAAAGCTTCCAGCTTCCAGTAAGCTTATAGATTTGATTTTTGAATACTTGGTGTTTTAAGTGAGAAAAGGGAAATGAGAGAGGGCGCTGTGGAGCTTTTTTCAGCAGGGACAGCAATCTCACTATTTTCCACTCATTATTGAAATTATTACTTTCTAAATGCCAAAAATGGATGGAAACCGAATGTACAGATATAGTCCTATGATTTAAAATTTGGGTGGGGTCAGTGGTGTTTGAGTTTGATGTATCTTTTGGATCTGATGATATGGTTCACTGTGCTTGTATTTCTGCAGAATGCTCCAAGCGACATGTACCAGTTGGTGGAACTCCGAATCCTGAGCAACTGGGGTCATCCTGAGTACACCTGTGTGTACCGCTTCAGAGTGCATGGCCGTCCTCTACCACCAAATTATACAAAGTGAACTTTAGTTTCACCTTAGAATAGTTGTATTTAAGTAGTTGTATGGCATTTGGTACAAATTGAACGCATATCATGCTTTAAAATATATTTTTGGCTTGTCTTCATTTAAAAAGAATCTGCTGTAGGTCAAGCTGCTCAAAGTTTCTAAACAGAATTTAAAAATTTTAGTTCAGGGAGGCCCAATATGTCCATCACCCAGTGCACTGTAAAAAATCATGCCTCAGTCCAACAAACAGGTCAACATAATAATATTAATTGTGGCCACGGTTTCTTTAATTTGTCGGTTGCTTTCACCTAGGGGACATATAGAAAAATGCAATTTATTACAGGTTGGTATGAGATGTTACATGTTCTCTTATGACTGCTTGGGTGAACTTTGTTGGAAGTTTCAGTAAGTGTAGTTGCTGCTTTAAATCGATGAGCTTTTAAATGAAATAGTAAATCTCCAGCCACAACAGGTATGAACACACCTGTACTAGATAAACAGGGTGTACAACACTTGTGCATCATTAATGTGGGGTTATGCAGATCTGTAAATACCATGTAATAATATCAAAATTTAAAACAGCTTTGCTTTAATGAACATGTTAACATTTTAAATCGAACTGAGATGCTCAGGTGTTTAAACTCATTACTAAATGCTGGATCTGTGCTCATGAACACGCCTTTGTGTTGTAAATAGGCTGCCAAGTGTTCTGTACGTACTGTGCGATTAAGAGAAGTTCTTCAATTGCTGAAAGAATTTGCACTATTTATGAAGAATCCAGGACTTTGTTTTAAAAACAAAATTGAATCGTTTCTGAAAGGGGTCAAAAGTATCTTTTGTGTGTTTCACTGTCGCTTTGATCCCGAGATGGGGCGGTCCCGAGATATGTATGCAATTTGCATGTTCTCCTCATGTCTGCCAGGTTAATTGTGTAAACAGAATGATCCCTTGCACCAGGGACTTGCACCAGGGTGTTTCTGTATAGTTTGCAACACCAAGTAAATATTAGGAAGATGTGGAAAAGAGATTTTTTTTTTGTTTGGCTGGAATTTTGCAGCCATGAGCTGCTATTGGTACAAACGTAATACAAAATCATTTTATCGAGTTTATAAATGCAAAGAGTGTTATTTACAAAGTGCATGAATATGTAATTTGTTGTTACTTTTTTATGTTACTTTTGCCACGATATAACAGACGTGTATTGATTTTTTTTGTTACACAGCACTTCGTAGTTTATTGTTCAATCGAACTGCACAATTTAAAATTCATATGCAAATGTATAATTATGAACATAAATTATTGGATTTCTATAGATGTATTTAAATTGGTTTAGTTTATGTAATTGTATTAGTTTTATATATTTGTATCTATATAGTTTTATATATATAGTAGCTGTGAAAAGGTGTAAGCAGTTGTTTCACCTGCTGTCTCGACTCTTTTGGAACTGGGTTTGTATAATAATGAAAGCCCTGATTTTTTTTTTTCACCTGCATTTTTTTCGAAAGCTTTAATCTTTCAGATTTTGGAATAGCTTAACTAAAGCATCTAACTTGTGCAATAAGATGTTGAACCAGTTTGGGTCCATTTTTTCAGTCTGTCTAGTACTGCCATTATGTCTGAGTCACAAGCTTGCTTTAAGAACATAAGTATTTGTACCTAATACATCGTTACAAATATAACAAAGTACAGTTATGTTTATTTTAATTTCTACATTTTAATTGATTGAGTTACTACTTGCATCTGTGCATTTTTCACACAGTGGTTAAATGGATAACACTGTCACCACTGCAAGAAGGTCTTGGGTTTGATGCTCCTGTGGAACAGGCTCAGTCCTTTCTGTACGGATTATAATATTATAATTCCATAATTCCCATCCCATCCAGGAATCAAACCCAGGACCACCCATCCATTATGTAGTCCATTATTCCTATTTAGAATAACAGTGTGACACCTTAACACTTCGTAGTTTGTTGCTGGGAACAGACACGTACATACAGTCCGATTTCAATAAGCCTTATTATCAAGACTGTATGATTTTGGAAGGAAATCGGAACAACCAGAGAAAACCGAGGCGTGTGCGCGCTTGCCTGGAGTCGATTCTTCTCGCGATAGTTGCGTGAGTACGCGTGAACATGACGTCAGTGCGGGAGCAGTCGCGGAGGGAGGGCGGTGTGAGTGCAGCAGGAGGAAGAGCAGGATGGCGGATAAGCGGACAAGTCGGAGCTCAAACTAATGGTACAAAACGAGCCATTTTCTGTCACCTTTACACCGTTTAAACACTACAGTCTGAGACCCGGTGTGAAGTAACGTTTACGGGACGCGTTCCGCCCGGTGACAGTGTGTGTACCGGCGCTGTTTGCGATTTAACGGCTTTAGTTTTCCTTTTGTTTCTCCGTGGAATGGCCGCTGTGTGTGTGTGTACATGGCGAGAATATAGACGTCTTTTTTCACGTATCACAGAAATGTCCGTCGTCATTGAAGACTCGGTAGACGAGGAAGCGATTTTGGGTTTCGTATTTGCTGATTTGGTAAAGATGTCAGTGAGGCGGATGAGGTAGCGGTTGAGTGATCGGTTCCTCCCCGGGTGAAGGTGCGCCGCGCTCGGTGTCTTCGCTCACTAATTCGTCGCTGTCCGAATCGAAGGGCCGCTTAGCAATGTTAGCTCAGTTAGCTTAGCGCAACAGATTCATTCCACACCAGTGTTAGTCTTATTTAATGAAACATGATTTGGTCGGTGGGACATTAATATATGACAATGTATTATAGTGCCATTAGTTTTTTATTTCTGTTGTTTACTTTTGTGTTCTTAATGGTAACCTAATCATTTTCCAGTTAGCTCATGGATTAAGCAGCAGTCGTGCGATTCCAGTCTTTAATGACTTTTATGTTTTGTTTTCATTCTTTGTTTATTTGATTTGTGACCTGTTAGTTCTGGTTTAGTTGCTCTAAGTTGTTGCTTCGTGAGATTTAACTCTCCATGTCTTACTGGGTTTTGTCTGGAAGCTCTTTGGATCTCTTCAAGTAGGAATTCTGTTTAGTGTCAGACAAGTTTCCTAATAGTGCAACAGTTTATGCTCAGAAAGATGAACTTTAGTTTCATTACCATGTGCACTTTTGCACATTCCTGTAAGTTGTGTGTTCTGCTGTAACTTACCTGTTGCAACTCATCAGCTCATGATCAGGCACTTTATGTGGTGGGTGTGTTAGAAGAGAAATTCCAGTACGTTACATTTTTGTCTTTTTGGCTCCATCAGCCATTGTTCAGACATGAAGATAAACACGACTGTAGCTTTAGGCTTTTCTGACGCGTCAAATTATTCTTATTCAATCAACTTAATTAATTTTTGGGGGGAGAGATATGGCTACACCATTGAACCATGTCTTATAATTTATGACACATGTTTGTGTTGTGATCGGAGTCTGCCACTTTGTTGTTCTTTTTGCCACAAATAATGCCAAGCTATAAAACTTAAAGCTTGTTATTTATTAAGCGGGTACAAGTTTGTACAGCAGAACATAAATTGTATCTCTCCATGCAAATGCATTGCAAGCAAGGAGGATTGCATTACATGTTCATAATGTTGACGTCTTTATCCGACGTGAATTTCAATTGCAGTACTTGGGACAGTATATAAGCAAATAATGTGTGGATCAAGGGCACGGGACAGCTTTAAACAGGCAAAGTTTTAAACTAGCGATCAATTACTTAAAAGCATGTATGCTTTGTAAATGTATGTGGTTTAATACATATAACATTTACTCAGGGCTTGGGCAGGACAGGTTTCATTCCTAATGTTATATAAACAAAACAGGATCGTTCTGCAAAGCGTCTTCTAGAGAAGCTGTGTGTCATTTAACATTGAGCACTAATCGCATTTAGTTTTTGATAGTCATAAGTGGCAGCCCTAGTGAGCTGCTTCTAGTTCAGAGTGCCCATAGAAATCACTGTGTTGTGTTTTTAATGTTGATATGAAATGCTTTTTCACATATGCTGGGACTGTGTCGACCACAATAGAAAAAGAAATAGAAATACTTTAATAATCCTTGGGGGAAATTTGCAGGTATTACAGTGGAACATAGTCTTGTCTGTTGTACATCATGTTTCTTATTATTTATAGTTGGAAATGCTGGAGCTGTGGTAAAACTTTCAGAGGATCTCAAATTCATTGTATCCAGACTCAGTTTGGTGCAGGTGGGTAGATGCATATGGCTGCTACCCACGTTTATGAGGTAGTGTGAGTTCTACTCAGGAGAAAAGTGGTGGTGAAATTTTACTCTAATATTTTATTTCACTACATGAGTGAGTGAAGTTTGCACATCCGTATTCTACGGCAGTTCAATATCGATGGTAGCTGGGTTCGAGTCTGAGCTCTGTTTCTGCACTCTGTTTTGATTTAGCCATTTCGTGTTGGCGTCATGTTCGTTTTGTTATGTTTGTGTTGATGCCTGACCAGGTGGCAGCACTTCTTGAGTCAGGACTCCAGATCTGGAGTATTAGGACACTGTAAGAAACCTTTTTTGCATTCCCACTTTTATGTACTTTATGTTTCTGAAATGTCAAATTCACACCACAAAGAAAAACACGCAATTAACACTATTCAATATTGTGTACACATTTCACTAGTACAACAGCACGTGTTTGTTCTAAATCCTGCTGGCTCAGGATTTTTTTTCTTCTGTTCTTGCTACTAAGCCGAAACCTCATGTGGTTTGGTAACTGACTGCGTCTCTGCCTCTCTCTCTCTCTCCAGATAAGGTCAGGAAGAGTGTTTCACTTCACGGTTTTACTCTCAGCTTCTTTAGAGCAGCGTCACACAGGTTTCAGTGTAACAATCTCAAACATACTGGTGTGTTTTTCTATTATGCTGCTTCTTGTGTGGTAGATGTTCTAACTTGTATTCATAATCCACATTATGAAGAATGTAACTAATATCTAGGGCTGTCCACAACCAAGGATTTTGTTGGTCGACCAGAGGTCGTCATTTACTTCAACTAATCGACTAATAG
>JAOTRQ010101910.1:0-10152 GCA_028565875.1 Hoplisoma paleatum | reverse complement strand
CCCAGGCGTTGTAGGGAGGTCATACAGGCACGTGGAGGCCACACACAATACTGAGCCTCATTTTGACTTGTTTTAAGAACATTACATTAAAGTTGGATCAGCCTGTAGTGTGTTTTTTTCATTTTAATTTTGTGTGTGGCTCCAAATCCAGACTTCATTGGTTAATAAATTTGATTTTAATTGATTTTTGTGTGATTTTGTCAGCACATTCAACTTTGTACAGAACAAAGTATTCAATGAGAATATTTCCTTCATTCAGATCTAGGATGTGTTATTTGAGTGTTCCCTTTATTTTTTTTGAGCAGTGTATTAAAGACACTGCACAAAAACCAATCACTTCACCACAAGATTATCTCAGAACACTATAATAACCCAATAATTTAAAAAGGTTTTGAGTATGCATATTTCAACAGAATTGCCAAGATGTAGATGAACAGTGAACTGCATGTTAGGATCAGTGGTAGCCTAGTAAAGGCTTGCCTCAGTTCTTAATACATCATATAAAAGTTGGGATATAATTAGTTCATTTTATTGTAAACACAGCCAAATCATGTGTCCTCAGTTATCCTTAAAATGAAAAAAGCTGATTGTTTTTTTCTAGTCAGTTAAAATGTGTGCCAATTGGTTTTTTAAAAACCGGATACTCTGTAAGTGATGTTCAAAAGTTCTATATAAGTCAACATTTGAAACCCAACCCATCCTTAACTAAAACTTAACCCAACCTCATGTTTTAACTGTGTATGTTATCAGAGCACGAATGCTTACTGTCTCAAGCTGTATTTGCAGCAATGATAAAATGTAACCAATATCCACCAACCTATTAACCAGTTATAGTGCAAATGTTGCTATAGGGCCCATGAGCAAGGCCAGCAATAATATATACAGTCATAAATAAACCGATATGGATTAAAGAATTAGCTAAATAAAAAAAAAATACAAACGTTAAAATACTTTTTTCTGTTCAGTGGACAACATTAAACGACAATCATGACTACAGAATACATTTGAATCCGAACAGGTTTTACCTCAAGTTATCCACTTCGTTAGACAGTGGCAGCGAACATCCTGCACGCTTGGGTCCTCTAATCAAATTAGAGAAAAAGCAATGTGTGTACATCTCAAGCTATATAACAAGCTACAAAACAAAATTACAAAGGAATCTTGAAAACCAAACACATTTAAACAAATGGAGGTTTTATTTAAAAGCAGTTACTGTTTAGCCTCGAGGCAATAAAAACTATAAAAAGCAAAAACCATAATGAAGCAGAATCTACAGGGAAACCGAAGAGATTCTTAGTGTAGATAAAGCTGAACTAAGCAAAAGTAAACAGAAACATTCTTCTAGAATCAAAGGGTCACCATTTTGACTTAAAAATGCACACAGTATCGTTCCCACTTTCATCTAGAAGATTACCTATAGATTGAGGAATTTCACTCATACATGGAGATTTTCAGAACGGACAGGAAGGCAAATACTAAAGGAGTAAATTAGTCTGTTGTATGCCACCTAAAATCCTTCTCTGCTACTGTGCTTTAGTTTTTCCTTGTCATCCTTACTGCTCAAGGTCTCTGTGACCCTTTAGCAAGTAGCGTAAACTGTTTAGCCTTGAAATTCTTTTCTTTTAAACTTTTAGAAAAGAAAGGGCAAAAAATATCCACATTGATTTTTTTTTCCCAACCCACAATTGGCTCATCATTAGGAAACCGAAGAGATGGGATTCACTGGTGAGCCCATTTGTGTCAGTACTTTATCAAGCCACTGGAGAGGGCCGTGCAGATGCACTTCTATCCAGCAGGGGGTGCTGGTCACATCCTGTCGGTGATATTCAGCACCCCAACCCTGTGAATAGACAGCAGAGTATTAATGTTTGGCGAAATTAATTGCTTAAATGTTTACATTTTCTACTAACTCAAGTCTAACTAACACTTCTGATTATGTCTGGGGTTACAGGCCCAATCATTGGTTTCCTGGACATGGTGTGGTATTGGAATGTGCCCAGTGATTTCTGGGAATGGTGACCCACTCCTGGCAAAATCCAAAATAAAGGGGCAGAGTTGTTTGTGAGATTAAACAGAATCCCACAGTCTCAACACATGCCACCAGGCTAACTGGATATACAGAATTGTCTCGAGATTTTAAGTCACTACATAAAAATGTCGGTTAAGAGGTGGATCCAGAATAACAATCTGTTGTGGGGTTTGTGGCAGTTCATTTTCATTTTCAGGCAGTTATGGAACATGCATGCTTTTAATAATGAAAATCCATAATTTAATCCATATTTTAGTACTAGTAGTAAAGCTAAGTATAAGAGGGACTATGCACCACACTAGGGTTAAATGAGTAAGCATGCACAAGTTTCATCTGCCACTGCATAGTCGTGTTTTTGGACTATGGTAGGGGATCCGTGCCAACACACAAAATAAAAATAAAGAACCCAGACCGCCAATCCTGGGGTCATGAGGAAACAGGTGTGTGTGTGTGTGTGTGTGGTGGGGGGGGCATTGAATGGGTTATTGCTATTATATACAATGAGAAGAGAGGTTTGTGCTCACTACGTTTTTTGAGCATGAACCAGCAATCTAAGATTGTTTACCTTGACAAAGCTCATTCGAATGGTGCACATCTTTGTAAGTTCATACACAGCCTCAAAGCCATGATTGACAGACTGGGCAAGCAACTGGGCAAACTGCTGGTTGTTAAAAATTTTCAGGCTGCAACCACTGGGGATCTTGCACACAGTAGTTGGGTGAAAGCCATGATGGTAGTTGCAGTTTCTGCTCTGCACGAAAATACTGGTATCGCTCAAACACTCTGCATACACCTCTCCTCCAACGTAATACAGGTGCACACCTACGATAAAAAAAAGACACGTACTTAACTTGATCTAGAAACCAATAACAATGTACGATTTATAGAATTACAAAATAACTTCATTACTTTATACATTGTTTGTAAAGCAAACCAATACTATACATACTGGGATACTGATACTGAGCATATTAAATTGGCACTAGGTGGAAGAACAACTCATTACTAGCCTGGATACTAGCCTTTACAAAAGTGAGAGAGCATGGAATTTAGTACAAAACTGGCCTTGTGTGTGTCAAAGTATAATAGCAAGGGGCAAAGTTGAATAGCAAGGGGCTATGGATTGTACAATGAAATAGGGAGAGACAAATAGGTGTTAAGCAATTATACCCTTCTCAATAATGACCGCTCAAAAAACTAACTGGCTACAATGAAACTGGAGAAAAGAGGGGAAAATGGGAGTTAAAATGGGAGTAAAGCAAACTGTTGTAATCAGCAATACAAACCCAGCTTCACAGTGAACTTTCAAAAATATTTAAGACAGAGTAAAGTTAAAACGTATCAAATGTTTGGTAAAACGAGTAGGAATACAGCCTCAATACTTACACTTGTGTGTATGTACATATCGTAAATTGGGCAAAGCAGAAGGTATCTTATAAATTGTAAAACAACAAAGTGTGCATACCTTTGCCGATATGGCGCCGAGTGTTTTCAATTGTCGAGTTGCGGTTGACATTAGACAGCAAGCCAAGGCAAAAGCGGTTTTTGTTGTTGGATGGATCTGTGAAACCATCCACAAGCACACTGGTCGAAGATGCATGATAAGCCTCACCTACACGGTTATTTAGTTCATAGTACACAATTGAACACCAGTGACTGGGCTCCTCATACTCTACTGGCTGTACGTCTGTAAAAGAAAATTAATTATTTAGCCAAATAAATATCCCAACCATTTGTCTTCCATATCAGTCCTGACACTTGCTTAACACCTGTCATTCATTCATTCCTTTTTACTAACCATGTTGATACAAAGAGTAAAAAGTAAATGCAAATGCTATACTTGCAGCAGGTCTTATGAAATCCTGTGGCCCAGCATCACAATCATGCGTCATGCTCAACACTTAGGGAGCTGGCTACATGGGTAGCATTTAATAATACGTGAATGATATGAATGAATTGGCAGGAGAGGACCCTTTTAAAGTGTCATCCCTGTTAAATGTTGATCAAGAACCCAAGTCATGCTGCACTGCTTTGGTGTAACACTAACCTCCTCTGGGCATGTTTGCAGGCACCATGCTGCTGCACGTTTCCATGGGCTTAGAACCACCCTGATTCATCCCATCCTCTGGAGGCATGTATGCTGGGGGAGGGGTGTCTGCTGAAAAGAAGAAAAAAAAACATCACAAAGAAAGCAGTTAGGTTGAAGATGCTGCTGCAAAACAATCCACATCAATACTCAAGCCAAGGTGCCATATACGGCCCGTTGGGCTTTTTAATCCGGCCCGTCGGGTGTAACAGAGTTAGAATGGAACTCATTTGAATTTCTACAAGACTGATGTAACCACAGAGATATATTGTTTTTAGTGCCCCCTGGCGGTTTTATTTTGCAACTGTAGAGCGGCTCTTTGCACACAGCTCTCATCCCAGCAGAAGTAGTGACGCCGCTGTTTTAAATTAGTATTTTTTATATTTTAAAGTTGTGTAAACCTGAAATGATTACCTATAATTTGATTATAAATATTATATAAATATTAAGTTGTATCAGGGTTTTTAAATAAACTTTATTTTAGAGCTAAAACATTCGTGAGTAATTAGCTACTGCAAATGCTAGCGACCACTTGCGTGTTTTAATTTTTTTCCTTTATTTTCGTGTGCAGATTGAAACACATTTGCAGTTGCACCGATTCTTTTGTTTTCTTTTATATTTCATCCAGGTAGGCTTTGTGGAATATGATTTTGCAAGTTTTGTTGTTCTAAATGTATAGTCTTGTGTCTGTTTTTGCTTTTATAAAAAGAGTAGTAGTGACATCCTTTGCTGGCGATTGGAACGTGTCTTCAGTTGTTCGAATCTTTTGTTGTTTTTTTTATATTTCATCCAGTGACTGTGTTTAAACCCTTCCATAAAAATGAGCAGACCAAAGAAAAGAAAAGTGGACAGTGAGTGCCGAGTGTTTAATAAAGAGTGGACAACAAAATATTTTTTCACTGAAGTCCGATCAACTGCTGTATGTCTGATATGCCAAGAAACGGTTGCGGTTTTCAAAGAATACAACATCAGCCGCCACTTTGCTACGAAGCATGCTAACTACGCTAGCAAGCAGTCCACGCAGGAACGGGCGGCTACTGCTCAGAGGCTGATGGCTAATTTACAGACTCAGCAAAATTTCTTTCAACGACAAACTGCGCTTCAAGAGTCAAGTACCAAGGCAAGTTTTTTGCTGGCATTTAAATTAGCAAAGGCTAGCAAGCCTTTCTCCGAAGGTGAGTTTTTGAAAGAATGCATGATAGAGACAGCAGGTGTCTTGTGTCCGGAGAGCAAAGGCAAGTTTGAAAAAATGTGTTTATCACGCAGGACAGTGACTCGCCGTGTTGAACTAATTGATGGCATAGTCAGCGAGTTAAACAAAAAGGCGGAATCCTTTGATTTGTATTCACTGGCCCTGAATGAAAGTAACTATATAAAAGACACTGCTCAGCTCCTTATTTTTATCCGGGGGATTAACAAGAGTTTTGAGATAACGGAGGAGGCCATGGAGTTTTTGGCCATGGAGTCCCTGAAAGGACAAACCTGGGGAGAGGACTTGTATGAAAGGTTGTATGCTGTCATCGAAAGAATGAAGCTACCTTGGAGTAAACTTGCCAATGTCACAACGGACGGATCGCCAAATTTAACTGGACTCCATCTTAAAGGAAAAGTTCAACTCTCTTAAACTGAATGACTTATGCTTCACTTAATAAAGCCACGTTTCCAAACCTGCGGAGGACGGCACAGAAGATAGTGGCATTGTTAGGCTCCACCTACCCAGATCCAAGTTAACGGATCAACAACTCCGATCTATACTGAGAATTGCCACAACAAAATTTACTCCAGACTTCTAGGCACTGGCAAAAAAGGGAGACCAAGAACACTGTTTCCAATAAAAATGGATGTAATGTTTCTCTACTAAGTTGTAAAAAAATGCTTTTTGAAAATAATTTGTGCAAAAAGCCTTGCAAATTCATGCTTTAATACCTATTAAAGGCCAAAATATTTTTATGCAATGGCTTTTACATTACTTCACACAAACACTATTCTTTTGCTCCTGTGGCCCCCCGAGTCAAAAAGTTTGCCCACTACTAGTCCAAACGCAGAACTGGATTCAGGCCTGAATAACTAGTAACTATAACTATAGAATTTTATGGCCGAATAAATAAAATAAAAAATAAATAAATAAATAAAATTTTAATTTGAAGGCTAAGACGATTGTGTTAAATCATTATCATTTATGTTTAAAATATGCCAGTAATTTTATTAAATCACACACAGACCTGTAAATGTTCTACATATGTAATACAAAAGTAAATAAACTATGAATGCATTGTGTTTCAAGATTCATTTATTGTCATGTGCACAAAGAGAAAGCGGTGTTCCTTGTACAATGAAATTCTTACCTTGCTGCTCGTTTAGAATGCCCGATATCACAATAAAGAAAAACTGTGGATTATGCCTTGCGTTCTCTGGTCTGGTGTTCAAAACAATAATGCATTACTAGGGTAAGAGGAACTAAGGAACAACTGCACATATTTACGGCAGTTAACATTTTCTCCAGGCATGAAGAGGGAGAATACTAAACAATCACATGTTCCAAGGAGTTGCCAAGTGTGCCTTCAAAGGAATCTGACAACAAGATCTTAGCAATAGACCCTAAAACTCAACATCTAAACTAAATCGAACAATTTCTTACCTATAAGTCTGGGGCAATGACAATTTGTCCTAGAAACAATTTTCCCAGACTTTGCCAATTCAACTTGTTTAGGTTCATACTAGTATAAGTATTTATTTATTTATTTATTTTTTGGATCAGTCAAAAACAAAGTTATTGACATTTGATACAGACCCAGTCAAACCTAGTATAGTTGACAGCTCAGCTATGATTAAAATTTGCATGATGCAAAACACTACAGCAGTGTGCATGTGAGTTAAAACCGATCAGTTATTCAAATGAATAAAACACTCTTAGCTGTTCAGCAATCAATTTTGATAAATTCAGTATCTATAATATTAATAAATATATGCCTGAAAAAAACAAATACCTGGGAGCTGGAAGGGGCTTGATGGTCCTGAGCTGGCAGGCGAGTTGGGATATGTACCACTGCTGGCAGGAGAAGGCGGATATGGGGAATTAGGTGAAACTGGAAAGGAGCTCCCACCACTGTGCTGTGGGAAGGACTCTGGATAAGTTGCATTAACAGGCATAAGAGGCTCGTTGTGGCTCAGGTTGCGAAACTGCACCAGAAGGCTGTGCTGGGGGTTAAACTCGCTGTGTCTTGGCACCAACACAGGAGGAAGCACTGAGGAAAGAACAACCAACCAAACAAAAACATTATGATAACTTTTCTGTACTACGCAGTACAGATAGAACTTTTACGGACTATAAACAATCATTGGTTACTAATGCTAGTGCTGTCAATATACAACAACATTAATATGAACACGCTTCATTAAATGGTCATTAATCATGGCATATTTCCTGCCCGGACCATCATATTCTAAATCTTGATTAGATTTCACTTTGTTGTACTTGGTATCATTGAGCATTCCCTATTTAAAAAAGGTTACACAGATAAAGCTACAGACTGCCAGACATTTAAAATGGCTTTAACAAACAAGAACCCTTACCGGGACTTTCTACCCTTTTGTAGTGATAAGGATTGATGCAAACTTCCTTCTGTTTGGAGCCGAATGGGTATTCGCACACTTCAAGGGGTTTAAGTTCATGGTGTGACTGGAGGTCAGGCCAGCGCCACACACGGCAATATATAACATGTGGAAGGCCCTTTCGATGAGACACTTGCAAGCGGCCATCCAGTGAACGTGGGATTGTAACACACTTGCTAGGCTGGCCTGGGCTGCTCAAAGCCTTTTCTAGATCTTCCATGGCACCCTTCTTCTTTTTCAGCTTCTTCACAAGTGCATCAACAGCCTTCTCTGCCCATTTCTCCTCTTCGTCTCCCTGCTTCCAACCCAGCAGGCGTTTCACTGCCGGGCTGGTGAAAGAAAAAAGGCTGGACATGGAAGTCATTGTGCAATGCCACACAAGAAAAACTGAGTTGGAGCGCTATTTGGGCTGCGCCTGGCCAGGAGGATGATGTGGTTGTGTGCGGCCGTGTGTTACAAAGGTGTTTGGGGAGTTCACCGCGTTGGCCTTGTGCGGCCAAGGACAGGAAACAGAAGCAGGACGCAGCTGCTGGTGCTTAGGAAAACCAATGCTGAAGGGGATGGGGAGGGGGTGAAGAGGGTGTTAGCGAGTCACAACCACTTGGGAAGTAATATAATGGGGAAAAGGGGATACTATTTTTGAACTTGAAGTCAGGATCACTGGTCTAGTCCATAATAAAGATGGAGTGCAAGTTCTTACAGAGAACAGGAAAACAACCTGCAAAACAGTGAGAAGATGGATTAGCTCAGTATAGAGAAAGCCTAGCTGCACAGTTTACTGAACTTGCTGATTCAGTAAACTGTACCAGGTTTGCATTTGTGTGTGTGATTGGGAAGTGCTTGGTAGTGTGTATGTGTGTGTACACAACCAAACAATTTTAAATGCTATAATTAGCTGAAGCAACCAAAAAAACTTTTTTGAGAATTTAATTTTTGCCCCATACATTCTGATAAACATATGGCAACTAGGGTTGCACCGGGTAGTACTTTTTTGATATCCTGCCGGAATCGGAAAGCACCGGATGTCTGTAGCACTAACCTGCCGGAATCGGAGAGTTTGTGCTCAGATCTATTTTGTAATAACACCTCATGATAGCAACTATGGTGAATTCTAGATAGGCGACAAACCGCCAAAACAAAACTAATATCTAATCAAGTATCAATAAGTCACAGTTCAGTTTCAGTTGTAACGTCAACTTTCAAAGTTTAGTTTCTTAATGTTACTTTCTTAAAGTCTATATATAAATATATAATTAAATACAAAAACAACAAAACTGTATAAACAACTCAATCACTTTTGTCCAAACCAAAAAAGAATAGTAAAAAATAAGCAGAGATTGATGTGCAGTTTTGCTTTACTCACTTTTTTCTCTCCACAGCGTTTTTCCTTTACAGATTCAAAAACACGCATTATGCTAATTAGGCGATGACGTCGTTCTACTTCCAGCGATTTATACGACAGTAATTAATGACTTTTCTTACTGAGGAGTTGCAACAGTGGTACACACACATTCATGCACTTTAATGTCAAAGTTTAATACAAGTGTGTTTGTACACGCACGAGTGTTTGTGTGTGCGTGCGCACTGGCATCTATGTGTGTGTGCACAAGTGTCAGTGTGTGTTTGTTAATGCCACATAAAATAGAACATTTATAAAACGAAACACGAACAAAACATTTTAATCTCTTTTCCTGCATTTTGAAGCTTCTGTGGTTCTGTGTTTGTATTACATGCACTTTTGAAACGTGCCGACTAATTCGTATTTTGTTCAAAATGTCAAGTCAACTTTATTTATACATAGTTGTGTATTTATACAGCGCTTTTTTACAACAGACATTGTCTCAAAGCAACTTTACAAAATACAGAACCAACAGATACAGAAATTCCTGAACAGAAACTGAACTGATCATGTGACAATTATTGACCCCAAATTTTCCGGCTGAATATCCGACATGGCAGCTTGATTTCCGGTCGGAATCGGATTGGACCGGATAGCTAAAAATGTTCGGATGTGCGGCAAAACGGAACCGGAATCGGATATCAACCGTAGGCAATACTGAGAATATATGATTGAAAATTATTCAATCTTCAATTCGGAAAAAATGTGTGAGGGTATAAAATACTGAAAACACAGAAAGCAATGTGTTAGAAAACAATAATACAATTATTTTTATATTTGTATGTCATCAGCGTAATCTTTGTCAGGGTTGAGGCCGGTCTGTTTACTCACACGTTCACAATGTCAATATTTGATGTCTTGGGCCTTAAGTTCAACTATACTACTAAAATAATATGTCACTAAAATGTGTCATGATCAACACACACACACACACACACACACACGCACGCACACACACACTTGTTTTTGCTACATCGTGGGGACACCAAACTAGATGGATTGACAAACTGACAGTGTCAGCAATGT
>JAOTRQ010101880.1:0-10154 GCA_028565875.1 Hoplisoma paleatum | reverse complement strand
AGAGAGAGAGAGAGAGAGAGACCTGAGAGAGAGAGAGAGAGAGAGAGAGACCTGAGAGAGAGAGAGAGAGAGAGAGAGAGAGAGAGAGAGAGAGAGAGAGAGAGACCTGAGAGAAAATGAACTAGACACTGAATGAATTGTAGGTCTCAGTATTATGAATGTGACATTTAAACTCATTGAGACTTGTAGCATATCTTACTGTCAGTGAAAAGCTCTGCTGTGATGAGAAAGTGGGAATAGTTTTCTTTGTGACCGTTCCATACATTTCAGAATCTAATCTTAGACAAGTTTAACAGGATCGTTTTCAACTCTGTGTAGGATTGGTTGGCTTTACCCATTCAGTCGCTGTGAGACCACCTTCCTTCAGACTGCCTATTTTTTAAGACCCCTGCCAATAGGTGGCCCAGTGAAAAGCCCCACAGTTGAGTACGATGAAGAAGAATGAGAACACAGTGTCGCTAATGTTTTTGGAGAGACTTCCTGACTTGTGTTCAGTGTGTTACTGTGCTCTTAGTAGGTAAGACGTTAAGCCTGTTAAAGCAGGTGCCCGCTCGTTTTCTGTCATTTCGATTTCTACGCGGAATAATTGTTTGGTTATGCAGAGCTAAATTTGTCAAAACAAAAACCAAAATGTCCCAAGGACTGAATAAACCTTGTTGATATGAGACACGCGTATAAAAACGTGTGTAGTGCGATGCAGCTTTAGCAACGTCTCAAATTGTGCACATTCGAGTGCACTGGGATGTAGTTTGTAGTGTGCACTGTCCTTGGTAAGTATTGTCCTGAATAAGTATTGTCCTGAAACTGAATACAAGTTTAACGCATGGTGGCAGTGACGTTGCTCATCAGTATGAACGCACTATGCATTAAAACAGTGCTTGATATGAGACACCAGGTTAGTGTAGGTCACACGTTTATTCTGCGCATTTGCAGCACGTCAGTCAGAGATGAGATAAATTACCTAATAAAGCAGTTAATTAGAATCTCAGTTCTAGACTGCTTATGTACATCATATTCTACACACTTAGACACATTAGAAATGCTTAGAATACAAAGATTTATTTGAAACAACATGTGCTTCTCAGTATTTGGAGCTTTTTGTGTAGTATAGCTACATTCCTTACTGATTTTTTCTGGGATCCGTTTTTTAGCTTGTCTATTTGCTTGTCACTATTTCATGAAAGTGAACAGCAAACCATACAAATACGTACAAGTTCAATTCCTTTAAAAGACTGAGCACAGTGGCAAACTGTAAAAGCCAAGCATCAAAGCACAAATCTGTCAGGTGCCCGTCTTCACACTATATAAAAGGATGGCAAAGTGGCTTTCTGTGAAAATATGGGCTGTGTACGCAGGAACGTAGGAAGCTTCCTCGCTGCTTTGATGTCTAAGTAGACAGATGTTCTATTAAGTCTTTGCTTATATTAAAATCTATTCGAACAGCAATTCTTAGACATCGTATCATGTTTCATTACCGTACTATTCAAAACTATGGGACGAGGTGACGCAATGCATTAGCAAGTCAAATATCTTCAAAAAAATGTGCTTAAAACTTCACTGAAATGCCAGAACTTACATGCACTAGTACAACTGTCAACACAATTGCATTTACTTATAAAAACGAGTCCATTTTCGTTTATCCAGGCCATGTTTATTGTGTTTGTGAAAGAGAGTCTATGTCTATGAAATGTATATAACATGGCTGGCTCATTATATATTGCAAACTGAGGCCTGTCGATACTGATGCCAATCCACCAATACCAAATCATCAAGCAATAATAATCCATGGGTAAATTAGCTCTCTAACTAACAATTGTGAACCTAATGAACCAATCAGATTTGATGCAGCATTATATTAAGTACCACCACATCTTTCGTTGATTAAGAAACCCTGCTGGATTTTTGAAATTGGTTTTATAACATGAATGGATTAATCAGCAAGATCTCCAAGCTTATACAAGAAATGTTTTTATTACGTCTGTGAGCATTTTATCATTTATGAAGTGGTTTTATTGTGTTAAGCAGTGTTTTTAGTTGTGGCAGTAGTAAAGTGCTAAAGATTAAGTACGTGTTTAACCTCTTTGCACAGCACACCACTTCCATTCAGACTGCAGCAGAGATAACATATTTATTCCCCTGATGTTAGTTTGTGTTTATGTAATGTACCTAAGAACTTTTTGCAAGCACTGGATTCTTACTGAAATGGTCAGAACGGAAACACATTCATTTATTTACACATTTCTGAATAAAGTCATGAGATGGTTCATCTCTGAATGTCCGAAATAATAAATTTTCATTAAGCATCAGTACCTGGTAGGATAGCAGGTTTATTCTTTACAATAACCGATCCAGCAATAATTTGTATTAATCTATATAAATTTGACAATGCTTTCGCAAACACAAAAAAATAGAAACCTTGAAAACTACCAACTATTTCAAAACTATGAGTAAAAACGCTAATTAACGACGATGGATTGAAGCAGCCGAGTACACGTGTTGTGCTAAATGAACTGTGTGTTATTTAATACCTGCTGTGGCTAGGCAGTTCTCTTCATCGCTGTTATCCCTGCAGTTGTCCTTGCCGTTACAGAGGAAGCTTGGATCCACGCACCGGCCATTCCGGCAGTGAAAACTTGTCGCTACGCACACGAGAGGATTCCCAGCTGCAGACAGAGAAGCACAAATGAATGCAGATCATTAATGGCAGAAAGCTACTCACACCAAATCGACATAATTAATGCTATGCAGGCTGGGAATGTACACGACCCGTCACTAATCTTCTAATGCACTGATACCTGCCAGTCATTAAGGTTATAAGGCCAGAGTGCAGAAAGTTTGTCACAACTGCATATTTAATGTCTACATATGCTGCTACACCAGAAGAGAAAAAAAACTAGTCCTTGACTTATTAAGTGATTTCACATGCTGTCAACAATTAGGCCATTCTGCTCATGTTGGAGGAACTGAAGGGCCCCTTTTGATCAGCTTAAATGCATAAGTGCTTGAATAAAACTAGTGACCAAATAGTGAGTTATTGTTGAGTAGACGGCCGTCACAATTGTCAAGATAGGAAAATATTACTATACTAGTTCCAAAATGTTCAAACTTCAGGAAGAAGGTTGTAAAAATGTTGTTCTATCTTCTCTTACAATACATACATCATTCAAATTTTGAGATGCTTTATATAAATGATTATATAAACACAGCTAAACAACATTTCAAACAGCCTAGTTCTCATGAGTGCACATAGGCTGATTTATGTAACTCTACATGAAATGATAAACAAGATATTTGAAATTATAGTGCATTTTGCCTTTTTGGGATTTAATAATCAGATCACCTCTGTTCTATGTTACGAAAGAACAAACTTATTATCTCTTATTACACATATGTATGTATCCAATTCAGTAGATGTGGAATAATGTTTCCCTTAAAGCTATTCAGGTAGGTTGTGTTGTTTATTGGAACTTGTATTTGTATTTTACAGTTTTGGGCTGGTATTTAACAGGAATCCTTTCGGTCACCCTGTTTGGGGTCACCATGCTGAATAGTGGTCTTTATTACTGATTTGCCATTGATTGGTTTTAGGTAGGACACCTTTTCAAACACAACCCATCTATTTGTCAGGGCTTGGGACTGGCACTACAATGCACTGGTTAGTGCATCCTAGTGGTTAGGATGGTGCCCAGCTGACTGGTGCATGACTGTTATTGAATTATAGAGCACATTTTCCTCCCATGAATTCAGGGTGGATTTAGTTTTTTTTGGAAAACATTTTATTGGAATACATTTTTGCTTGGCTGTAGCAGTAAAGCTCTAAATAGTTTCTGTGCGAATGTGTGAGTTCTATTTTAAGTCTAGTTTTGTTTAAAATGTACACGATGTCCTTCAAGTTGCATTCACAAGTCTGATTGTGATTGTTATAATTAACCACTCAGAACAGGCGTAGGTATACTCTGAGCCACAGAAGAGAAAGATTCCTGAAATCATAAATTACACCTGAAAGAGAATGATGAGGATTCCGATTCAGCACGACATGTCTCCTGGCTTCAAATATTCATTCCATTTAATTAACATGCTGTCTTTCGAATCTCCACGTTAGTATGGTACAAAAGATACGCTAGTGCAGCAAATAGCCTTTTTATGACAGCTAGAACAAATCTGCAGTTTCGATAAAAGGAATAATCATAAAATAATTAAATAAAGATTCATTTATCCAAAGCATACCGGTTGAAAAATCTGATCTAAGCAGTCTAGCTTAATCGCTAACAGACGTGAAGCAGTGCAAGGAAGTGAAGCAGCTTCAAACATCTCAGTGTCTCAGAGCTGAGAAATAAAACTAGCAGGCTTTTGGTGTGAGGAATTCAAAACAGAACTGCTTGCTATGCACAGAAGGAAACGACATTACATTTACAGCTAAAAGTCTTAGCAAACTTCCCCATAAACTTGTTGGGATCCACACTTTAAATACAAACCTGATTCCATTTGTAAATACTGTAACAATTTTAAATGACCCATTAGATGAAGTCCTGGCCTACCAACAACAGTCCTCACCGGTATGTCAAGTTTCAAGCTATTGAACTTCTCACACACTCTGTGTTTTTATGTCCTCGTACTCCACACACATATATTTGCATACAGAGTCTTGAGTAAAAAAAATAGCCCAGACCACTTTAGCCCAGTCCACAGAGAAATGAAAACATTGTCGTTTCAGAAATGATTTCTGTAAAGCTGACAGAGGGGGTGCATGACAAAAAATGCTGTAGTATGAACACTGAGCCCATTGCGCTGTAAAACTACTACATCCCTGTGAACAAAAACACATCAATGTGTTTTTTTGCGGTTCTCTGTTTATGGTGATAGTGGAGCAGTGATTGTAGTAAAAGCCACAACAAAGCCAGTTAAAAACAGGAGTGTTAAAAAACGCCAGTTACATAAACATATGAAGCTATGACATCATTATTTCAAATAGAAAAGATGTACATAACATGTACATGTGGAACCAGCGTTTTTGAAAAGCTTGCCACTCTGGGACCTGTGAAACTCTACTGCTTCTAGAAACACTTTAAGACATTTGACGTCTGTGATATATGATGTAATAACTACCTGATTTGCAGTAAAAACATCACCGGTACCACCCATCACTTGGCAAACCCCACCAGAACCAGGCACACTAGCACACTAGTGGATTCACAATTCTGGTCTGCTTGCAGTTCGACATAAAATGTGGATAAATTTGTGTGGATAAGATCTATAACATGAAGAGTTGTGTTGTTGGCTGCAAAAAGCACTTACAAAAAAATTTGCAGGATTATACTGCTGGTGGAATCTGTACCAACTGTCAGTGGCAAGTCATTACATTATCTCTACAATAACAGTTAAGCACTTTAAAGTTTTGTGTTTTGTAGCTATGTTGAGCCAATTTATCCAGCAAAGTGCTAACTGCTATTTTGAAATAAAGAATTCAGGTAACAGTGGATAATTACTTGTCAAGATAACTAGCTAATCTCCAAGATACTAATTAGCTATAACTACTATACTGAATATTATCAGTTTATAAGTATGGCTTATGACTTGAGTTGTATTATTTATAGTTTTCTAGAGGCCGTCACTACATGAAGATAGAAACATCGAGGTGAAAATGTTTAATGCCTCCCAGTCTGTCTGCAGATTAAACTACAGCACACGATTAGTATCGTAATTGAAAAAATCTCAGTGTTGCCACCATCTCCTGGCACACACTGTCACGTTATCTAATGAATAGTGGCAGCCATAACATATGAAAAGGCTGTCTGCTTCCTGTACTCTACCGAGAGACTGAATCAGTGTCAGATATTATTAACCATTCACACACTGGCACATCATGTTAAAACAGCCCTCTTAGAGAAACCTCTCTAAGAAATGGTGGTTTTTTTTTTACATTACGTGCAACCAATTACTACTTCCTTCTTCACACACACACACACACACACACACACGCACGCACGCACGCACGCACGCACGCACGCACGCAGCAACGCCACAAGTTGTGTTTTCCCCCCTAAGCTGTAAAAAAACAAACAAATACAAATCATATCTCAATTCACTTTTTCACAGTCAAGTAAGCATGATATTGTCAAGGACTAGGAGACAGATTCCCCTGATTAAACCTGGCACCCTTAAGCAGGACTAAAGCTTGTTGCTGATGTACTATTTACTAAGCTTTACTAGATTCTAAGCGAAATGTTGAAATCAAATTATTCGACGCTTGTTGAAATATTCGCTTATAAACTGTTAAATTGTTTGCAATCAACCAACTAAACACAAATCATTTTTAGTAATCATCAAATTTTATGATATTTAAGGGAACATATTATGCAAAATTATGCGTGTTTTTATATTTCTTTATATAAAAAATTTTTTATAGACAAAATTAAATAGTTGTCTGTAAATTATTAAGAAAAGTTAGGTTGACATCAGTGGTATTATGATATAATTACCTGATTTTCAGTAAAACACCACTGGTACCACAATCACCTGGCAAACCCCACCGGAGCCAGACACACTAGATTACTTGAGGATTCATTTGTGAAACAACCAATGTTACTCAGTAGTTCAGAGAGCTACCACAGTACCAGACAATCTCCCCTCTGCTATTATTTTTGAACAAACCCAGTTTGATCAATGTTTCGATTATTAAGAATGAATGCCATGTATGTTGTGGGTCAGTTAAGGTGTACATTTTCAGTTTCAGGAAAGGAGCAATTAGTATGCACCATACTGTGTAAACTAAAACCTTGGTCCCTGTTGCCGCCAAATCTTTCTGCTTTCTGAATTGCTGTAACTTGAGAGTGTCCGACTACCTGTCTTCTTCTCCACGTGAAATCTGGGACATCCAGAGATAGCTTCCTCGTATTGTCTTATTTAGGCAGTGTAGTCACTGTTCCAGTAATTCTCAACTAGTGAACTAAGCCTTCAAATGTCTTTCTTTGAAAAGTCAAGGATTTTCTTTGAGCCAAGAAAATATTAAATTTTACATAACTTTAACTTTTTGGACTCTCTTGATGTTTTTAACATGGAAATAGTTGCCAAAGCCAACAAAACTTGATCCAGTTAAGGTATTAAATGATGTTTTATCTCAAGCATACCTAAAACAAGTAATGCCATTCTTGAGTTGCATCATATTCGCTTAATACAAGATCTGATTTGTAAATGTATGTATTTGTAAATGTCATATAAAGGAGGAGGAGGTAAAAAGTAAAAACTAAAGGTGCATCTCAAGCCGTGCAGGACTGGCCTTTGTAGTCTAACTTAACAGACAAACTGATGTTGCATAAATTGGGTCACATTTTAAGTCCGTTTTGTGTGTGTCAAAAGAAATATTGTTGGCTCACAGAAAATGTATGTTTCTTCCAATAGAATCTACACTTTATTTACGAAGATTTCAATGTCATGTTTTTCACAGGTTGGATTACATTCATGACAGCAAATAATTACATTTAACACAAGATGCATCATCTCAAGTACAATATCAAACTATTTCACAAACAATTTAGCATTTCCAGTTTACCTCACTTGCATGTCTTCTGACTGTAAGAGAAAACTGGAGGTCCTCGAGAAACCAACACAGACAGGGAGAACATCCTCCCAAAGACCGAGTTCAAACAGAAAGGACAATGACAACTCAACCGGGGAATCAAACACTTCGTGCTGAGGTGTGGCATTGCTACCCACTGAGCCATTATGTCATTCCCTATACTTATTACAAGAAATGAACACCACCTGCTGTAAAGGTCATAATGAACACATTAATTAATTATACATCAAATGTCTGTGCTACATTAATGATATGTAGAGTGAAACGCTGCCTAGGGCTAAATTGAGCATTTTCAATGACAGCAGACTGCTGCAATTTATGTCTCTTTAATACTCTACTTAACACCAATAACTGAAGGTCCTCCATTGAACATCTGACATGCGATTATATTGTGGTGAATTCTACCAAAAGCTAAAACCTGCTGAACTTTATACATAAATGAAGGTTGTAATGTCGTTGAAATTCAAAACAGGCGCAATTTTCTGATGGATGCTGAAAGCTCCCTAGTGCATGATGCCAGACAGACCTGCAGAACTGTCAAAACATGGCAGATACGTCTGAGCAGATGTGTCGATTAGATACTCACTGCAGTTGTCTTCGTCACTGCCATCAGGACAGTCGCGGTATCCGTTGCATCTGAAGCGACCGATGATGCAGTGAACACCGTTGGCGCAGCCAAAAAATTTGGGGGCACACTTCGACTTCACCTTCGCTGTAAGAGACAAGATATGAGAAGAAGAATCATCAGACCAGCTAAGAGAAATAATACGTGTACAGCATGTCAAATAAATATATCAGGACAGATGTAGAGAGCTAAAAAATTAGAAGTTTGCTGGTTCAAGATCATTGAACAATGTCCTTAACCTAATGTCTAAAATTGTGTACAAAATATAATTACTTTAAGTTACTTTACAATAAAGTGGCAAATAAAAATGGAATTAGCTTGAAACAACAACACAGGCTGAATGTATACAAAAAATCTTTACAAAGTATAAGATCAGAATGAATTCTCTTATTTCAAAGTCAGACTGTCCCTCCTGCCCCTGCCCCAACAAGTAACCTGGACATAAACAATGCCAAAACATACCATTGCTGCATTTTGCATGTGTGTAGCATAGAGTTTGGGGGTATAAGTAGTTGATGTATCACATAGTTGATTTTATTGAAGTAAAGTGAACAGCAAGTCAATGAAAGCAGACAAGACCGAGAGGTTAAACTGACCTGTGATACTTGAGCGCTGGTATATCAGACTAACGATGACGTGTACACTGTACTTAGATCAGACAGCCTGACTGGAAACTAACGTCCATAAAACCGACTGAGGTTCCGATCAATTGGCTGGCTCCAAACTTGGTTTAGTATTGGCTGTTTAGCACCATTAACTCTCAATGCATGGACCAAAACAACATGATGTTCTATACGCCAGCCATAAAAAGCAACAGACATTAAAAGCGTCTACGAGACTGCATTAATAATTAAGCTGCTTAGATGTGATAGTAATAGCTTTGGCAATACCATTTTTCAGAAGGACGACATGATGTCCTCTATCCCACTAACAGAGGTAGAACTAATCGGTACACTTTAGTCAATCTGCAAGAATCATCACGGTATATAAGCTGTACAGGACTGGGTGTTCTAACCTTAGCAGACTGCAGAATAAACAAGTACATCATCACCCATACTTTTCTGCTGGGATGCCAACTTAAATTAAAAAAAGAAATAATTCATTTACCGGCTGAGCAGTGTATACTTCCTCAAATCTAGAACGTTCCAGAATACGTTCAGGCACAGCCATTCATAGGGGAAAAACTATACAGAAGGAACTTGCATCTTTATTTCTCAGTGTGCAATCTATAGAAATTATTATTATTTATTACAGTGTACAATCTATAGAAATACACAAATATACAAATCCGCAATGTTACTTCAATTACCACGACAGTGGTATTATACTTACATGGCAACATCTTGCTTTGCTTTAATAGTTTAGCATCAAGATCATAGTTTAGCATCAGCATCAAGATTACAGCAAAGTAATTCTCTGCTACAACACGAGTTTTGGAAGGTTGTTTTCAAAGTTGTACCGGATATCTGGCCAATTTGTAGCTATCCCGTCCAATCCGGTTCTGGACAAAAATGCCAAAGTGCCAGATATTCAGCCGGATAATGTTGGGTCATTATTTGTCACATGATTGTTTCTGTATATGCTGGTCCTTTGTCCTAAGTTGTCTGTTGTAAAAAGCGCTATATAGTTGACTAGACTTTTCTGAACAAAATTCTAATTGGTCGGCACGTTTTAAGCGTAGCGAACAGCATGCATGGCTGCACATGCACACTGGGTCCACACATACACGTTTAAAAAGTACACATGAGAAGTGTGTACAAATGCAGAAATTAACCACAGATGCTACAAAATGCAGGGAATGACATTAAAATGTTTGTTAGTGTTTCGTCTTATTTAGTGTTTGCCAGTAAGACTCGCACACACGCACGCGCACACGCACACACACGCACGCACACACACACACACACACACACACACACACACACACACACACACACACACACACACACACAC
>JAOTRQ010101870.1:0-10154 GCA_028565875.1 Hoplisoma paleatum | reverse complement strand
GTGTGTGTGTGTGTGTGTGTGTGTGTGTGTGTGTGTGTGTGTGTGTGTGTGTGTGTGTGTGTGTGTGTGGTGCTGAAGGTGCGAGGCTT
Source organism: Hoplisoma paleatum (assembly GCA_028565875.1). Lineage (NCBI taxonomy): Eukaryota > Metazoa > Chordata > Actinopteri > Siluriformes > Callichthyidae > Hoplisoma > Hoplisoma paleatum. Next base: position 10,065 of record JAOTRQ010101870.1, on the reverse strand, counting down.
ATTGTTGAGCTGTAGATTGATTGTTACACTGTGCGGGTCGCAGCGAGAGAACCATCACGGGCCGGTGAGAGCGTGAGAGAACCATTCCTCTACATCTGTGTGCGTGGACCACCGCGACTCATCCACTCATCCATTTAAGTTCACGTTATGGTTTGTTCTTTGCGATGCTTTGCTTCACCCCTAAACGATTTTTATCAGCGACAATTAAACGTGAAGTTAAATACGAGCGTGTGTGTTGATTTGTTTATTTGTTTATTTTAACTGTAATCACGTGATTATCATCGGTCCTTCATTCCTGTACTTAGGCCTTTACGTTTAATACCAGCTTCATCCTGATCAAGGTCGCGGTCCTTCCTGGACCTGTCTGAATGGGGTAGGAGGGGAGGGGGATCAGAAGGTTGAAGATGATGATTTTTTATTTGGTTTGTTTGTGTTTTTGTTTTTATTTATACATAAGAACCACTGCACAGGCGAGTTCCAGAGCCAACCTGGAAACAAGGTTTACAACCATGTCGGATGTTATATTTATTATAAATACGATGAATTAAATTTTTTTATTGTGATTTGATGAGATGAGATTTATAATAATAAATTTGTAGTAATTTGTAATAACTCAATTCTGTCCAAGGTCGCGGTTCTTGGGGGGGGGGATTATTATTATCGTTATTAAAAGTATTGTTGTTATTATAATTCTATTATTATTTAGAGGTTCATGATGATTTGCTATGAATGTAATTAATTGATTCATTACTTTTAATTGCTTAAGGTCATGGTCGCATATTCCTGATCCTAGCTGAAAACATAATAGGCATGGAGATGTAAATATTAATTATTAGGCAATTATTTCTCCTTATTTACTTGCTTTATTTATTTATGTATTTATTTCTCGCTTTTACCGTGTTGGTTGTTGGTGTGTGTGTGTGTGTGTGTGTGTGTGTGTGTGTGTGTGTGTGTGTGTGTGTGTGTGTGTGTGTGTGTTTATAGAAGGCACTTTTTATCCATTATTTTGGTTTAATTCTAACAATTGGCTCTTGCATGGGGAGCTGGCTGACCTTTTGTAGTTGAGCGTTCTCATGGGACCAGGCGGCTTTTGCTATCAAACATTTTTCTTTTTTTCAAGATATTTGATTTAAGCTGTCGTTGACAGTAAAGCTTGTCAAGTGATCTTTGTATTTTTTTACAATCAAAAACTACTGAACATTTGGGGCACTGAAACAGAAGTTTTATTCTCAGTAGCTTCACTATGGAATGATCTGGTTTGTGTAGATGAGTCTGTATGTGCTGTTAAATGAAGGTTTATTTCTTTGTCATTTATTTCTTTTATATATAATGCCTTGTTTATTTGTTTTCTTTTTCTAGAACCAGACGTCCTGCACTTGACTGACGGACGAGGAAGAGTTTCATTAGTGCCCATTTCACCAGTTTGTTTAAGGAAGGAAATTAATACTAAATTCAATCGGTGGGTTAGAACACTTGTAAAAGTAAAAATAAAACACATAACAACAAAAACACTAATAATGAGATCCTCATTATACATTTCCCAAGAGAATGAGAGTAATAAAGCAAAATATCTATCACGATTGTGACATTTTGGTAAACGACTAAATACTTTTTATTTGCTAATTATTTGTGAATAATAGCTTATTTTATTGACTTGCCATCGATGTAACGAAAGCATGACACTAATAATTAATTGAACACGATTAACCAATCAAAGCAGCTGCACAAAAACAAAAAGCTGTCTCATTTATTCGAACTTAGTAATAAGAATAAATCAAAACATTTGATTAGAAATAGACTGATATTTCTGAACAGTATAAAAGGTCACAGATTTGATGGACATGGATTAAAAATTATGCACAATTGTGAATTAATTGTTTTGCTTAAATATTGAGATCTTTATTATTACTGTTTATTATTACTATTACTGCATTATTACTGTTATTAAAACGCTGAAGAATCAGTTGTTTAGCTTTTTGCATTTATTGCTGATTCATGTAATATCCATCTTTTGTTTAGTTCACTAATGTCATTTCACTCACACGGTTATGACTGATTTAAGTCATAAAAGTTATTTTAGATGATAATTCATTTTCAGTTTCTTCCTAACACTTCTTCTTTTGGGAATCGTTTTCTGCGTCATTTAGGCGTCTGTTTTTTACGAGCTCCTGGAAACATGATGACGATGTAACAGCGAATTTCAGGAGATTTTCTCCAGACTTCGTTTAAGTGCAGAAGCGAAGAAGCCCAACATCCCGGAAAATAGGTGTTATTATCCTAGTGGTCTAAAACCAAACTGCATTTATACCAAACATATTTTAGCCCGTCATCTGAAATGCGTGTTATTAATACACGATATTATGACGCAGCCACACCATCATCATGATTATATATTTATTTTCGTTTTTATTATCGTTTTTTCACATTTCTCAAGTCTTTTAGTATTTGTATCATTTCAATGAAAAATAAATGCTACTGATTCAAATGAAATTGTTTTGTGTTTCTTACCATCGATGTGTAATTTCAATTAATTTCACCGGGCATCATTTTTTTTAAATAAAAATTTTGAACACGGGAATAAAATGGAGAAAAGTTCACAGATGTAAAAGTGAACACAGGCACTGTTCAAATAATAGCAAAAAAAATCGTCTATAACAATCCATAATAATACAATCAATAATTGATTGCATATCATACATATAAGAAATTATTTGTTCACGTTTCAACGAATTCAATAAAAATTCCAGATACCAGAACTGCACATCTAAATCATCTAATTAATAATAGACAACTCTTACATATTGTTCTGTTTTACAATAAATGTATTAATCATTTACTGTCACAAATACTACACAAACGGTTTTTGTGCGCACAATGATGTCAATAGTCGTTCATCTTATTTATATTCATAATAAATGATCACAGTTTGATATTTTACGTTTCGTTAAAAACTAAATCCAACTAATAGGATTAAATGAGGTACTTTATTATGATGTATAGATTTGATAAATTAGCGTATAGACTTAAAAATACGCAACGTTTAACACGTTATATGTGTATTTTTGAATCAACATCTGCAGGATGCATTTAAAATATGCAATACTTTAAACAGTAAATTAAAGCAATTTGCAGTCCCTGTTAAAATAAATGACAGGATAAATAAAAAAAATCTCCACTTGAATTAATCTAAACGTGTTTCTATAGTTTTCAATTAAAGCAATCGTAATAATTGTAATAGTAGTTGTGTTATTGCTAATAATTAGACTAATCTATTAAACAAATTCATGACCCACATCAGCCTACACGTTTGTACTGAAACCAAAGCTTTCTCCATGCTAGGATGGAGTCCAGCATGTGTGTTACACCATGATAACATCTCCACCCGCTCAATAGAAAATATCCACCCATTCGTGGCACCGAGTAAAATAATCAGGGGTTCGAATCCACCACAACATAAGGCTGTTTCGACATTAACATCGACTCTTTGGCACTAGACCCTAATAGTGTATGTAATGACTAAGTAAACACGGGAAATTCGAGGTGGGGCTGCAGCACCACGGGCTGCACCCACCCTTCCTACCCCTACACACAAAGCCAGGAGTTCTGTAGATGGCATTAACACTCAATGGCCCTCGGAACAATCCAGAAAGAGGTTGCTGAAAATGCTTTGAGAACTGTAGCGACACGGATTGATTAGAAAACAAAGCCGTCAACAAAAGCGCAATATTTTAGAACAATAAACAAAGTGCCTGGTCCAAAAAGCTCGATTTTATTTTTATTGTTGACCTCCAGAACAAACCACTATACGGCCGAGGTTATTTACATGAATATTTTATATTGTATTTGAGTAAAAACTACAACCAACGAGATTTAAACAAAAACCAATGCAAACAGCTTAATGATTAATAAACAAAACAACAAAACAAATTGTCTATTGATTTTAATGCCGTATTTTTTATTACAAATTGGCACAATGGTGTGACCGGACTATATTTGCTCATACTCAGTTCTATTAAAATAGTTAAATTAACTATTGTAACTACAGCTACTAATTATTAATTATTCACTATGTAAATATTAAGTATAGATTTTCTCCATCCACGCATTTACTGAACATAGCAGCTAATCATGTTTCGAATTATTTCTAAAGGAGTTTAATTAAGTTTTTATCTAATGAATAGTTAAGCGTCCGATTGAATGTGTAAATCGTTGTCACTGACGTCACTATTATTTGTACGTAATTGTGAATACTGCGTGACTAATAGGTCGAAATGATGTTGGAATGTGACGTCACGTGGTCGTGTAAAGATCGAGTAGCTGATCTTCAATGCCAATGAAACGTCGTGCGTTTTGATGTATTTTGCACGTAATTTGACGTAAAGCAAAATGCCAACTGGCATATCAACGTGTCATTGTATAAACTTGTCAACACACGTTTTAACCAACACTGCAAACACACGAACTCAACAATGGATGTTGAGATTTTTTTTAAATCAAGTAAAAAAGAACGTGACTATTAAGCACAAAGGTCATTGTATTGTACAGTTGTATAAACCTCAATACACCCTTTATAAAACACTGGTGTTATAAATCCACCCAGTGCCGTTTAATATTTCCCCAAACATGAACATTTCATGTTAAACCACATCCAGTTTTCATTTGTAACTCGTACAAACATTTCCCTGAGTCGTCATAACGCTCATAGAAATGCATACAGTGTTATAACACAAGTAAATGCCAACAATTTACTACAATTACACAGTGATCGCATTGTGCAATAATGCTGTATTATTTTACCTGACATCAATATAACCGATCATGTCTACCCTCACATTTAGTCCTATATAAAGCTTCAGAGACGATGCGTCCGGCTAATGAAGCCGCAGGAGCCACTACACTGAAGCTACCTGGGTAATTATTAGCCATTAATTGGGTTCAAGACCTTGAAAGGCTCTGGGAAATGGGAATCTGACCACTAGATCCCAGACAGCTACCCACCATCCCTCCCCCTTCCTTTTGCTTCGAGTGCGGAAAGGAGACCCAGGCGTGTGCATTAAATACACATACACTCAACTTTTACCAAAAGTCCTGAAAAAAACGAGGAGGCTTTGTAAAATAATTGTAATTAAATGTTTATATGGGCCTGTGGTACATTATATTTAAAACTTATTTGATAAAACATTATCAAAACACAAAAGTGACATTTTTGTGCATTGATTTATTGCTATTAGAAAGATACATTTAAAATAAACGTTTGCATGACTATTTAAATACATTACATCAAGTACTATTAGTATTGTGTAATTGTATTATTGATGAAAATAAATTAAAAAAAAATAGGTATAGTAATACAATAAAAATAAATTTGTTCATGTTTGTACCGCATAGCATAAATGTAAATTATAATGTTTACAATTATTATAATTATTATTATTATTACACTTTAAAATCTTACAGGTTTGAATAATCGTACATTTATTTTTTGTTGTGTTGAAAAAAAAAACTAGTTTTTATATGAAAACAAAATATGGGCGAAGGCTGAACTTCCAAAGCAAAAACAATCGCAATTAATTACAGGGATTTATTCCTTAGTGTTTTATTTCAAACACTTCCATTATACAGCAACGGATAAAAGACAATTTGCGTTAATTGAGTAATTATGATCACGCTGTATTTACGGTACAGAACAATGTAAGCTGATGCATGACAAACAAATCAAATCTGTATTTAAAAATAGGTATTTTATTAATTAAATTCTACTCCATATAAAGCGACACTGACAGTATCAAGACTACAAACTCACAATGAGAACAAATACTGTGATAGTTAAACGATTTTGCTACCAAGACATTTTATTCCGACCTTTTAAACCAAGATGTGATTAATAGCACATTTTGTAAGAGATCCATATTGCTGTTTTGTTCCATTGTACCACATTTCACATCTCTGTTCATGCTGTCATGTGTGTGTCCAAAGATCAGTGGAGCCCAGAGCCCGAGGCGAAAAGAGAAAATTACCCAAATACAGCAGCCCCCTTAAATATCATGTAATCAATCACAATGTCTAGAGAGGAAACTGCACTGATTTCCTAAAGCTATAGAACCCAAATCATACATTAATGACAAGAAAACGAAGGTTAGAAAGGTGTGCGATCGTGAAATGCTGGATCGATATCATACAGTTTACAAATAAAGAAATAAAGCCGTAGTTTCGAGGTACGACTGTTGTCATGGATATTGAGATTATGACGTAAACGTATTCATATTTTAACATATTGCAACATAGGAATAATAAACACTGAAGAATTAAATAAATAACCAGCAGAAAATGGGTGGGGTCCTAAGAGCAATATCATAATCATCATTATTAAAGTAAAAACTAAATGATTGAAAACGAAGGTGTAACATGTGGATACCTATTATTATTATTATTATTATTATTATTATTATTATTATTATTGTATTATTGTTATTATTATTATTATTATTATTGTATTATTATTATTATTATTATTATTATTATTATTATTATTATTATTATTATTATTATATTATTTGTTCTAGCCATGCGTTCTAAACTGGAAAAGTGTTAAGTAGCCCTATTCCAGGGAACAAATCTTAACATTAACTATGGAATTTATAGGCCAACATGTTCTTCAAGTTTTTATATCCATGATAGTAAATATGAGCTCCTTTGCATTGTGCAAGTATAAAGCTTCAAATAAGCATCATAACCCAGTATTAATCATGATAGTTTATATTTCTGGAGACAAGAGCCTCTTCTTAAGCAAATCTGTTACCCCAATACACTGGTAATTATTATTAGACGATCACTTTATGGTGTTTCAAGACAAGTTTTGTAATTTTGATGCCAACTTCATGCCATGCAGCTTGTTTGGTGGTGCAAAGCGGAAACAGACATTTGCATGATTTCAATGTGGAATGTTTGCAGCCTAACCGGCAGGCAAAACTTACCCAGGCGATTCACAAGGCTGTTTATATTGTTTGGCATAACAGGGGTTTGATTTTGACTGTTCGGGATACATTATGATAGCAGAAATAAACGGTCTACCTATAATTATTCATTTCACGTGCGATAACAACGGCACGTGACTCACTTTATAGCACGTGGTCGAGTTAGGCATCTGTTGTGACGCTTAACTTTAATATTTTATATATTTATTATTAAGTGTACTGTGTGTATATGTAACTGTACGTTTAATAATTGTACGTTTTTATTTGTTTCAAATTTTTAACGTTTTAATAATGCTAAATATGTGTATCAGACACGTGACATAATACCTGCGCGGTCATGAGAATTCACGTGACACAAACACGTGATGCAGGCGGATGTACACACGTGCAACGAGCTCTGTATTTGGAATACATCAGATGCATTTCGAATAAAACTAACATTGCTTTATGTCTAGTTTGGTGGCTTGAGTTGGTACAGCAAGAAGGTCCTGGGTTTAAACCCCAGATGGGCGATCCGGGTCTTTTCTTTGTGGAGTTTGCATGTTCTCCCTGTGGCAGACAGTGTCGGTTTAGTCCGGATGCTCTAGTCTCCTTCCATAGTGCAAAGACGTGCAAGTGAGGTGAACTGGAAAAACAAGTCTTATTAGACATGATGAATTTAACATAAAAGGTAGTGAAACAAAATAAGTTAGTTTAAAAAGAATGGAAAATAATCAACCAATCAAATCAACCATTTTAAGATTAAACACCTTGCTGTGTTGTAACATGACAGTGGTTGCATTTGGACAGCATTGTTCTTATCCCAAATACTTTAGCTTTAGCACTAAGCTTCAAGCTTGGTTTCTGAACCTTTGGTGTAACCGAATAGCTAATATTATCTCAAAGACCTGCATGACCAATCACTTAGGTTAAGACTCTGGAGTGTCATCAGTCAGGTCAATAGTCCTTCTTGTACTGTCATTCTTGCAGAAGAAAAGGTTGTTTCCATGTTGCATCTTGTGTTAGACTTCTAACCCTTCAGCTTCACACTTAACGTTTAGACATCAGAGTTCAGATTTCGTTTTTTGGCATGATTAAAAAGTTAATTAAGTAAAGGAGCAACACTGTATTCAGTATCTCCTAACAGTATTGCCTAACATTCACACAAAGCAATCCAGGCTGTTCTCCTCTGTAGTTCCCCAATGGTGGAACAAACTGCCTGCCACTACCAGAGCAGCGGAGTCCCTCGCTTCCTTCAAAAGACTCCTAAAAACCGAACTCTTCAAAGAGCATCTACTCTCCCAACACCTCTGAACAAACCTGCCCTCAGCTGTACAATGATGTTCCTCTTCTACTTGTTCATTATGAACATTATGTTCCTTCTAACCTGTGTTCTTGTACATCTCATTGTAAGTCGCTTTGGATAAAAGCGTCGGCTAAATGAAATGTAATGTCATGTAATAACATTAAACTGGAGACAAATTCTTGAATTCTTTAGAAAGTAAATGTATTTGTATTTATCTAAACAACGAAAGCCTGTTTATTTTAAAAGTTAGAACAGAAAACTAAGCAAAAATGCTTCTATGTTAAACAAAAATGGATAGAATTTTGAATCTCAAATGAGTCACTGATTCAAATCGTGCCCCAAGTGAATCGATTCTTTTCACCTCTTTGTGAATCATTACAGCTCTAATAAGAAGATCTGCAGTATCTTTGGCTATATTGTGTATATGCACTGTGTTTCTACTAGGCAGATATTTTCATGCAAGTGTACAAACAACAATTCTATTTTTTCTCCTTTGTATTGTGTGTATTTTTATTTTTCTGTTCACACAGAATTTCCTGCGCTGCCAGAAGAACAAGAACAATTATAACCTAGTTTGTGAGACTCTGCAGTTTCTGGACTGTATCTGTGGCAGCACTACGGGAGGTCTGGGTCTGCTCGGCCTGTACATTAACCAACACAACGTGGCTCTCATCAATCAAACTGTAGAAAGCCTGACTGAGTACTGCCAAGGACCCTGCCATGATAACCAGGTACACTACCAATCACATCTAATCCTATTATGGGATCACAAGTCACACAATAACTGTGCATTTCCTCTGTTCTCCTATGTTTTTAGAATTGCATCGCAACTCATGAGTCTAATGGCATCGACATCATTATTGCTCTGATTCTGAATGACATCAACCCACTTGGCCGAAAAAGAATCGACCTTGTTCTGGAGTTAAAGGTAGTTTATTTATAAAGGGGAAAGGTTTTGTGTTTGGGAATACAGATTAGTTGTCGTGTTTATTGTAAGTCCACAACAGCGACACAACACTAAACCAACACTTAAGTTCAAATCACAGACAAGATTGTCACGAATGTCTGGGGGGGGGCTGGTCGATCTTGCAAACGTGGCCTCTGCTATCTGTTCGATGGCGTCTGGACAAAGATGGAGGAAGGACATGATACTGACCAGCGTGGGACAAGACCAGTGTGGTTCTTTTCTGTCCGGGTGGAGGAGAGATGCAACTGGGAATGCATAATAATAATAATAATAATACAAACTAAACAGCCTAAACTGTTGTTTAATGATATATGTGTAACTGTATGTTTAGAATAACGCATCCAAGCTGCTATTGGCTATAATGGAAAGCCGCCATGACAGTGAAAACGCAGAAAGAATTTTGTACAACATGCGACCCAAAGAGCTGGTGAGAGATGCACATGATTGAATGCATTGTAGGATAGTTATATTCATTAAAGGTATTATAAAAGCATAACTGTTATATAGTTTTAAAATCTGTGATCTGTGCTTTTGTGTTTGTTCCAGGTGGAGGTGATAAAAAAGGCCTATCAGCAGGGTGAAGCAGACTTTGATGATGATGAAGAGAACAGTGAGGAACACGCAGCCTCACCACGTAATGTCGGACACAACATCTACATTCTGGCACATCAGGTAAACATCGGGCTAAATTATGTTTCTTCCCTGTTTCAGGGAATTACCCACCTCAAGTTCTAGTAAAACTGACTATTATAGATAGATTGATAGGCAGGCAGGCAGGCAGGCAGGCAGGCAGGCAGGCAGGCAGGCAGGCAGGCAGGCAGGCAGGCAGGCAGGCAGGC
>JAOTRQ010101842.1:0-10155 GCA_028565875.1 Hoplisoma paleatum | reverse complement strand
TCCTTTGACGAAACGCAGCGTTTTTCTTTCCTGCGACTAATCGACCAATGGAATTTGTCCGACTAGTAATTTTTTGGGTCAACCAATGATTAGTCGATTAATCGCGGTCAGCCCTAAAATGAGATGCTTTTGATGCTGGATATGTCATTACCTTCGTGCTACATTTACCTTCTTAGTGATTCTATACTTCTAGACTTCATATAATTTACCAGCATAGCCAGACACGATCATGTAGCATGTAAACACATCTATGAGTAAGTAGAAGTGTAAACTTCTAGCTTGGACATAGTTTTCCTTTATAAGTCGGTGCATATGCTAGCCAAGAATGTCGCTGTAGATACAGTAAAGCTGTGTTCTATGAGGTTGAACTGCACTGTAGCTTTCAAATGACTCTCCAAACAGGTGGTGTGTTACCTACACCATTATATATTCATTTATTTTTAGGATCTGCCTTGCCCTGCCCTGTCCTGATCAGGGGATTGGTAGTCGGTGGAATGTATCTTACAAACACAGTGTTCTAGAAAACATCCCAGACAGATTTTTGGCATGTTTATGGGGAGCTGGAAGACATGCCAGTAACTAAAAGTGCAGTTTAAAACCTGCATCAGCTTGTTTAATAATTATCAGACCATATCAGACATTAGAAGTGGTATTTTGGTTAAACTACTTATTTATATTAGTTAAGATATTTATCTGAAGCAGCTGTTCACAGTCTAAAAACATACAATTGAGTGGATTAGAGATGCTTGATTGTCTATGACTGTGTTTGTTAAAACCTTGTGAGTTGATCGAGCTTGTGTAATAAATAACTTTTTCCTCTCATAAATAATGAATGAATAAAACTAATAAATATGCATTTCATCATATTGTAGTGGCAGTTAAATGATTCCGATTTGATGGTCACCACAGCCGGATCACACATTGTTGATGCGGCATAGTTTTTACATCCTCCTAATGCAACTCTCCTTTTTATCTGGGCTTGGGCGCTACAATAAACTAGATTGGCACAGAACCAGCCGATCAGTGGGAATGTCGAGTTTTGAACCAGGGATTTCAGACTCTTGGCGTTAGAATAAATCTTATCTCTCTCTCTCTCTCACACGCACGCACACACACACACACACACACACACACACACACACAGAGAGAGAGAGAGAGAGAGAGAGAGAGAGAGAGAGAGAGAGAGAGAGAGAGAGAGAGAGAGAGAGAGAGAAGCAAAGTCCAATAAAAGTGTTTTCTTTTATTTATGTAATAGAGCCAGGGCAGAAGTACACTTCAATGATGGGTTGGGCCCAGAGAATGCAAGCCAACACAATGGCGACCCCTGTGGAAAGTAATGGTAGTGATCTGAGACACATAGAAGGTTGGGTGAATTCTTATGTGGCTGGGAAGACTGATGAGCATGGTGATTATATAGGGCCCAATGAAGCGAGGAGCCAGTTTTCGGGAGACAAGAGTGCAAGGGGATGCGGTAGCGTGGGCAAGGTCGGTGATGGCTGAATCCAGGGCCACGTGGGACCAAGGATGTCTGGGCAGAGGAAGAGGTTGAAGAAGTCTGGAAGGAGGCTGATGAGTTGTCTGGGATCGAGCACAAACCGTACAGGTGGTCACATATTCATGGGTATCAGCCTAATTTGTGGGCCACCAGAACCTGCGCTCAAGGAGGAACAGGGTTTTTCAGACCCCAGGGTGGCAAGAAAGGTTTGAGTCATGGGTCCATGGAACTGAGGTTCAGGAACTCAAGAATACATATCTTCGCACTGGAGGAAATCCTCCTGGGTCCGGATTTTCCACAGTCCTTTTTGGATACTTTTCTCCAGAACCCCAAAAAGGGTCACCACTACACACTGAGGATTTGGGATGTTAGCTGGAGTGTTATGGTTATCTGCCACTTTACCTAATCGAAATAGAACATCAGGTTAGGTGTTTTTATAACCGGGACGTTAGGTGAGGGTAAAGTTGAATCAGTTAAAGAACAGCAACCAACGAGCCTGTCTGGTGTTTAACCTTTTTGGAGTCTGCACACAGGACAGATTTGTGTGGTCTGTCCAGACAATGAAATGATGCTTCGCTCCCTCCAGCCAGTGTTTCTATTCCTCCGGGGCCTTCTTGACAATCAGTAGTTCCTGGTTCTCGATGTCATAGTTGACCTCCGCAGGAATAAGTTTCCTGAAAAAGTAGGCACCTGGGTGGATTCGACCATCCTCATCGAAACATTGCAACAACACGGCTCCATCCCCCTAGTCTGAGGTATCGACCTCGACAATAAAGATTTTTATCAGATCAGGTTGGCAAAGAACAGGTGCCAAGGTAAATTGGTCCTTTAGTTGGTCGAAGATGGCTTGTGCTTCTGGAGTCCACAAGAAATGTTTCTTGGAGGAAGTTAGCTGTATAAGTGGGGCAGCAACTTAATAAAGTTCTTGATAAACCTACAAAAGAAATTGGCAAATCCAAGAAACCATTGCAAGTCTTTACAATTCTTGGGGGTTGGCCATTCTTTCATGGCTTGTATCACCTTACCTGGACGAATAATAAATCCTATGAAGGACACTGATTGCTGGTGGAAAGAAAATTTCTCTACCCTGACAAAGAGCAACTTGACATGTTTGGTGTGCTCTTCAAGTGACCTGGAGAAGATCAAGATGTCGTCCAGATAAATAAATTCAGATCTGTGAAGAAAGTCCCTTAAGACATCATTGACCTAGGCCTGGAACACGACAGGGGCATTAGTGAGCCCAAACGGGATGATTAGGTACTCGAAGTGGCCCTGGGGCGTGTTAAAGGCAGTCTTCCACTCACGGATACGAATGAGGTGGTAGGTATTCCTCAGGTCCAACTTGCTAAAAATGGTCACTCCTTAGAGAGAAGGCTGAAGAGAGAAATGGCAAGGGGTACTATTCGCGTACCGTGATGGCATTGAGGCCATCCCCTCCTAGGGGAATGATTTACCTCTGGATTACCTGTAGATAGACAAATACTTTGGTCTAACCCAGCCCACGTTAACTAAAAAACCCTTAAGCAAAAAGAAGCGAGCATTTGCAACTGAATAATATAAAAACAGTTCAAGGTCCTTTAAATACCACTTTTATGTGTATACAGGTGTTGTGTCCTATATGTAGATTACACAAAGCTAAAGATTAAATGTGTCTTTACGTGTTTTTCGGGATCCAGGGTCCACACAAACCTTTTACGCTGGCTCAGTGTCGCATCAAGTGAGTGCCTCCTTTCTTCTCACATCATGCTTGGACTCAGGAGGCAATCTCCCCTCCTGATCCCCAGCCACATTGATCTCACCTTTCTTTACATACGTCTTGTAAAATTTTGTGATCAATACTACTTGATCCAGCTCATCCTTTATTTTCTAGCTGTTCTTTTCATTTTGGTTTCAGGATTTTGCTCGCAGTTTTCAGTGAATCGTCCACTTTTTTTATTTTGTTCTGGTAATGAATTTCAACTAAACGTAGGTTTTCTGCTGTAATGACTGGATCTTCTGGCTTTGGCCAGAAGCTTTTGGACTGCAGTTGTTTAAATATCTCATTGTAGGAACTTTATTGGTACTTTTAAATCTGCCTGGAGTACACACCTCTACATCATTTCTACATACAGGCCTCGTTTTATTTTCCCTGTATAAATACCCAGCCCACTAAATGGTCAACCTAACAGATGAACAAGTGAACAAATGAATAAATGAACAAATGAACAGATGATCGGCTGAGCGAACGCACAGCTCCACAGGTGAACAGATGAACAGATAAACAAATGAACAGATGGACAAGTGCATGATCCATCAAATGCACAGACAGACAGATGAACAAGTGAGCGATTGGAGAAATGGACAGAGACACAAATGAATGTCCGAACACTATCAAACTATTGAATGTTCACCAAATTTTGGCCAATAAATCACAACACAATAATCACAATACCCAACTGTACCCATTCAACTAGCTTGGATTTTAGCTGGCTTTTACAAAGCTGGGGCTTCCTTGGCAACCACAGTGCTTCAATATTACCACAATTTTAAAACATTTCATGGCTGTACCTATTTAACTAGTTTGAATCTATGGTTGGCGACCTCCAGGCTTTTACAAAGCAGGGGCTACCTTGACAATCACAACCACTACCACTTCCACAGGGCATTTGGAACCATCACAACTTTAGATTTTAATTTACACAAGTACTTGGACTTTCAGTTAGTAACAGGGTGACTGTTTACAATTTTTAAACATATGCAATAGGAGAAAAAAAGGTTTATCTTTTAATTTTTAAGCTTTTTAAAAAAAGCTTATCTTTTAATTAGACTGGTCTTAACAGTCACCGTGGTGAAAATGCTGTCCCTTCAACTTGTTCACCCTAATGGGATCAGAACCCGTACGGTTTCAGAACCGTCCTCATGCTACCATTTGTTGAGTCTTTTGTTTCTGGATACTGATCCAGCTGTCTCCCGAACAATGAGACACCCCACACGATGGACCGTTAAGGTTCTGGAACTGCGAGCAATGATCACCGCAAGCCAATAGTAAAGTTAGTAGGTTTATTAAAACAAGAGTTAGCCAAAGGTTGCAAATGCTCTTACAACTGCGCATGCAGGTTCTCCCTTACTCAGACATGCCGAAGCCCATGATAGATTGACTAAGAAAAGACCCCCCTGTCTCTAAAGAGCACACATTTTATATCACTGTTTTACACAAGCTTCTTTGTTTAAAACGAATGCAGCTGGTTCCGGTTATCAGTTGTCCTTGACACTCCCTTCCGGAGACGGTACCTTGCAGCTTCTCCAGAGTATTCTCAAAAAGTCTAATTGCAAATTACCCCCACATAGCTTATGGGATGTTTATGGGATGCTTCTGCTCTGTTGCTTCTGCTTCTGCTGTATTTGAGAAAAGCAAGCAAAACATTGTGACCACTAAACTTAATAAACTTTTTGCTCTAAGCATGAATTATTATGAATTATATGATTACATTTTTCACATTAGACATACCAGCATCTGGCTAAGATTTTGAATAAGTCGCTCAGATTGCACATTTGATTTTGGGTAATATCCTGTTGATAAACTTGCTGTGGTGCCAATAACAAAACAAAATGCCAACTAATACTGGCTTACAAACTGCGGACCACGATCCGAAACTTCATCAGATTGCATACGATGCACTCTTACTACTTGTTCTAAGATGGTATGGGCTGTCTAAGCAGCCAACTGTAATTTTGGCATAGGAATAATAGATTGAACTGCTTTGGAAATTTGATTGATGATGGCCATGATCACTGTGTTGCCTCGAGACCTAGGCAACCCTGAAACAATGTCCAGTGCTATATGAGACTATGGTCAGTGAGGCCAAAGTGAAGGGTGGAGAGACCTCAAGGGTGTTCTTGAGGTGACTTGTTGGTCATTACAAGACATGTGCCTCCATCCTGGAGCACCAAAGTTGGTGACTAAGAAACTGTAAGATTCTAGTGACTCCAGGGTAAGCTGCAAATTGCGAAGTCTGGGACCATTGAAATACTTGTTGATGAATGGCTGGTGATACAAATAGTTGATCAGGAGGACCGCCGCTAGGATCAGGTTCACCAAGCTGTGCCTCTCTATCCATTTGCAAAATGTGTCAGGTAACTGGTGCTAATATCTGTTTGGGGGAAATGATTGGCACCTCATTCATACGGAACAGAGCATATGGCTTGATATTCTTGGAGCTGGGCCTGTAAGACTGAATAAACTAAAATTGATTGATAAAAAGTGCCCACTGTGCCTGCAGTGCAAGAAGAACACAGATGGATGGAGCTTTTTCTCAGGCCCCATTATCTGCAAAAAGATTGCTTTTACCTCTTTGTCTGAGGTATCCACCTTCACCATAAATGGCTTATCCGGGTCAAGGAGTCGCAGGAATGAGTACCATTAGTAGAGCCCGGAATCTTGTTGCGACTGGTCCATCCAATAAAACTCTCTTTTCGGTGAGGGCTGTACACACGACCACAATTAAATTAAAACTATGAATAAAGCGTCGGAAGAAATTCACAAAGCCCAAGAATCTGAAGTGGGAGTTGGCCCATTCTACAATGCTCTAGTTTTAGCAGGATCCGCATGAAGAATGCCCCTATGACATTAAACCCCAAGAAGGAAATAGTGTCAACATGGAAGATGGATTTACAAAAAGGTGGTGTTTCAACAAGTGTTGGAGAACCCGTCAGACATGTCTGACATGTTCATGGGAGTTTCTGCTAAAAATGAAAATGTCGTCTAGCCAGGCATTTTCATACCGGTCAAGAGCTTCTCACAGGACCTCATTATTGAGGTGCTGGAAGACCAATGGCATGTTCATTAGCTCGATGGGTATCACAAGACATTCATAGTGGCCTGTAAATGTGGTCTTACATTCATTGCTTTGTCAAATCCAAATGAGATTGTATGTGTTGTGATAATCAAGTTTTGTAAAAGGCAGCGGATATCTATTGTGTGTTAGGAATATCATCCCTCTCACTCTGGTGTGTGTGTGCACGTGTGTGAGTACTATGCTCCACCTGCTGTCATTTATCCTCCTTAACCTCAGCTGTATTCGCTTACCATGATCAGCCAGATATTTAAGATCATTGTTTTTCGCAGGAACTTTGCCAGATAGTCATGTTTCCAGAGTACCTGTTGCTGTCAGCCTCGAGATCCTTGTTCTGTAAGTAAGCGATTTTTTGAAACTGTTCGGTTTTTGTTGTTCTTTTGTTCCAGATGGTTGCATTAGTTAGATTCGTTCTCTTAATACCCCCGTTCTTTATTTTTTTAGTGTGAATTGATCTGTTGTTTTGGTTCCAGTCGTGTGTATGTACTTCTGCATGCTTGTTTTGTTCCGTTTGTTCCTTTTCTCTGCTTAGCAAGAAGAGCTTAGTCCCACTCACTTATTGTTCCACTGACGATGCCCCCTGGTACACTGCATGATGTTTCTAGTTCAGCTCATTCATCCCTCCTGCAGCCACGCTGCATCTACAACTGCTACATCACTCTCTCTAACCACTCCGGCCACACCTGCTCCACCAGCCAAACATTTAGAAATAAAATCCAGTCCTCAGTCCTTCCGTTCCAGTTCATTATTCTTCAGTCTTTGCTTCCATTTTTTAGAATAAACTATCTTCTGCCTACGTCACTGTCTGGGTCTGGTGTGGGGGTTCAAGCCAGGTTCTATTACAACCACAAATCCTAACAGAGCCATCTGGCCAACATGGACCCCTCAAACCCTCTGACCTCTAACACAATGTCCATGGATAACATTTTTGCCCAACAAGCCAACAAGCTCAGTCAACACGAGCGGCTAATAGAATCCCTGATTGAGAGCAATCGGATCCTGACCCAACAACTGGGTGAGGTGTCCAGACGTATGATGTCTCTATGTTTTCTTCTTCAGTGCCGACTAGTTTTTGGTCAACGTTCCTCAGTTTTTGCAACCAAATTTGCCAAGATTTCCTATGTAATCGGGTTATTGCGGGGTCATGGGCAGAGGCCTCATAATCCGACTTCTTTTCCGAATCTTTTTGGAGCTCATACAATGATTTTGTCCAGCAATTCCGTGCGGTCTTTGACCACCCTGCCCATTCAGGTGATGCGGGGTCTCGTTTGTGAATCAGTCGTCAAGGTGCTCGTTCAGTCGTAGATTAACTTTCAGGTTCTTGCTGCAGATTCCAGATGGAACAACACCGCTCTCTGGTCCACTTTCATTGGCGGTCTCAATGAGGTTTTACAAGACAAATTGGCTACTCTGGATGATTTTACTAGCCTTCAGAAGCTAATTGATTTTACGATCTCCCTAGATAATCGTTTACGGGAGCGTAGCCGAAGGAGGATGCGATCTCCTACGGACTCTGTCCGCTCAAGATTGAGGAACCCAGGGGTTGCCTACTGCCCTGTCTTTGTCACCTTATGAGGAAGCGGAACCTATGCAACTAGGCCGCGCTCGCTTGACCCCAGAGCAACGTGCCCAGAAGATGCACAACCAGGTCTGTTTGTATTGTGGGGGCCCTGGACATGTGGTGTGAAAAGTGTTTGCCCCTTCCTCATTTCCTGTATTTTGCATGTTTGTCACACTTAAGTGTTTCGGAACATCAAACCAATTTAAACAATAGTCAAGGACAACACAAGTAAACACAAAATGCAATTTGTAAATGAAGGTGTTTATTATTAAAGAAGTAAAAAAATTCAAACCATCATGGCCCTGTGTGAAAAAGTGACTACCCCCCTTATTAAAACATACTGTAACTGTGGTTTTTAACACCTGAGTTCAATTTCTCTAGCCACACCCAGGGCTGATGTGTAGCTTTTAAGGATCTTTTGGTGGACTTTATTGTGTCAGGCAGCTCCTATTTAAGTGATGTCTTGATTAAGAACAGGTGTGGCAATAATCAGGCTGGGGTGTGGCTAGAGAAATTGAACTCAGGTGTTAAAAACCACAGTTACAGTATGTTTTAATGAGGGGGGCAATCACTTTTTCACACAGGGCCATGATGGTTTGGATTTTTTTCTCCTTTAATAACAAACAGCTTCATTTACAAATTGCATTTTGTGTTTACTTGTGTTGTCCTTGACTATTGTTTAAATTGGTTTTATTTATCCGTAACACTTAAGTGTGACAAACATGCAAAAAAACAGGAAATGAGGAAGGGGGCCAAACACTTTTTCACACCACTGTATCATTAAAGAATGCCGGGCTCGCCCAAATGAGCATACACGGCAGTAGCGGTGGGGGTGCTGTCGAGTCCAAGACCTTCCAACCCCCACGGCCGTTTCAATATACCCATTACCATGTGCTCTCCTAGTGTGAGTTATTCACTGCCTGCCCTAATTGATTCCAGTGCATAGGAGAACCTAATGAACCAAGACCTGGCTATTAGACTTGGATTTTCATTAAAAGCACTAGAACATCTTTGCCGAGTAGTCGCTGGTAGTTATAGATAGGAAATCATTTTTGCTGTCCTTAGTTCACCACAAATCTCCTTGGTTCTCGGGTATCTATGGCTCGACTTCTACAGAACAGGCTGAAAGTAAAAGCAGAGAAAAACGAGTTTCACCAGCAACAATATCATTTCTGGTGTTTATTATTCAAGTCAAGTCAACTTTATTTATATAGGGCTTTTTGCAGTAAACATTGTCTCAAAGCTACTTTACAAAATACAGGACGAACAGAAACCCCTGTTGAGTGAGCCGAGGGCGACTGTGGCAAGGAGAAACTCCCTGAAAATACCAGGAAAAAACCTTTAGAGAAATCAGAATCAACAGGGCCCCAACCTACTTGGGTAGTTCTTGTATGCAGCAGTATTGGAACTGCAGTCTCGACTTCAGTTCTTAACCTCAGTGGGTAAATAGGTTTCCATCATAATGACAGAAAAACACCTTTAAAAAAACATATGCAGCAGGGCCCCATCCCACTTGGGTAGATCTGGAGAACATCAGACAGGAGCAGCAATATTGGCACTGTAGTCCCGACTGCATTCCTTAACCTCAGCGGGTTAACAGGTTTTCATCAGAATACTGGGAAGAAACCTTAAAAGGAACCAGATGCAGCAGGTCTCCGTCAATCTTGGGTGGTTCTGG
Organism: Hoplisoma paleatum; assembly: GCA_028565875.1. Classification (NCBI taxonomy): domain Eukaryota; kingdom Metazoa; phylum Chordata; class Actinopteri; order Siluriformes; family Callichthyidae; genus Hoplisoma; species Hoplisoma paleatum. Next base: position 589 of record JAOTRQ010101842.1, on the reverse strand, counting down.
AGGAAATCATCGCATCAGGTACTGCAGTCCCAACTTCAATCCTTAACCTCGGCAGGTAAACAGGTTTTCGTCAGAATGTCCTTGGGGTAGAACAATAGATAGTAGTTAATTAATAATTAATTAGTACTATTAATCCAAGTACAATACTAGTTAACTAATACAGTTGATAGAAACTCCGCCAGCCCTAATTATTACAGCATAACTAAAAAGAAGAGTAAGCAGGTAACAAGGTCATGAAGGCTATCACTGGGATATTAGTGTCCACCTCCTCTACCCACACCTGAGTGTGGACAGGAGAGGCAGAACGACAGCAACCCAACATCCCTGATCAGCATACGTTTCTATGAGCAAAAAAAACCCAGACTCTGTACCTTTGTCTATACTAATCCAAAGCCTGAGAAAATAAATGTTTTCAGTCTGGACTTAAACATTGAGACTGTGTCCGAGCCCAGAGGCAGGAAGATTAAACCAAAGTTGTGGAGCTTTGTAAGAAAATGCTCTTCCACCAGCGGTGGTCTTATTAATTCTAGGAACTATAAGTAACCCTGCACCTTGTGAGCGAAGTGAACGTGCTGGGTTGTAGTAGTTT
>JAOTRQ010101841.1:0-20137 GCA_028565875.1 Hoplisoma paleatum | reverse complement strand
CGCTCAGGAGGTGTTAGACGGTGTGAGAAAAAGGCGCACGGGTGGAGTTTCTTGTCAGGGCCCACCCTTTGTGAAAGGATTGCCCCGACCCCTACATCCGAGGCATCCACCTCGACCACAAATGGTTCCTCGGCATCGGGAAGTCGCAGTACCCCCATTAATAGAGTCCTGAGTCTATCAAAAGCTATTTGCGCCGACTCCGTCCACTGAAACTTTCCCTTTCCTGTTAGGGCCATAAGAGGAGCTGCGATGGTGCTAAAGTTCCGGATGAATCGTCTGAAGAAGTTGGCAAATCCCAGAAATCGCTGCACCTGGTGCACAGAGTTTGGTACTGGCCAATCTTCCAGAGCCCTAGTTCTGGCCTGATCCATCTGCAGGAAACCCTTACCCACAATAAATCCCAAAAATGGAACAGAATCTATGTGAAAAACCGACTTCTCCAGTTTGACAAAGAGCCGGTGCTTCAGAAAGAGCTGAAGCACACGCCGGACATGTTCCTGGGGAGATCTGCTGAAAATAAGAATGTCATCCAGGTAAACATAGACGTACCAGTCAAGCGCCTCACGAAGGACCTCGTTAATGAACTGCTGAAAGACCGCTGGGGCATTCATTAACCCAAAGGGCATTACAAGGTACTCATAGTGACCAGTAGGAGTGATAAACGCGGTCTTCCATTCGTCACCTTGCCGGATCCTGACCAAATTGTATGCATTGCACGGATCTAGTTTAGTGAACAAAGTTGCATGCGAAAGTGCCTCGAAAGCCGTGGACATTAGTGGCAGTGGGTGTCTATCTCGCACAGTGATAGCGTTGAGGCCTCGGTAGTCAAGACACGGTCGAAGAGTGCCATCCTTCTTTTCTACGAAGAAAAACCCCGCCCCGACAGGAGAGGAAGAAGGACCCCTGCCGCAATGCCTCCCTGACGTACTTCTCCATAGCCTCCTTCTCAGGAGCCGCTAGCGAGAAAAGTCGCCCCCTGAGAGGTAAAATACCGGAAATCAAGTTAATAGCGCAATTATATGAACGGTGTGGTGGGAGAATCTGACTTTGGGTCTCACTGAACACCTCCCTCAGATCATGATACTGGGCTGGTACCCACGTCAGGTCGGGTTCCAGACTGTCCACCACCTTGGAGGAGGCTAAGGGATTGGGTAACAGACAGGTGTCGTGGCACCTAGTGTCCCATGAATACACTGACCCCATCGACCAATCTATCTAGGGATTGTGTGTCCGCAACCAGTAACCCAGAACTATTTGTAGCTGGGGAAGTTGGGTAACTAAGAAGGTTGTTTGGTCGATGTTCTCCCCAACTGACAATGTAAGAGGCTGTGTTCCTCGGGTGACAGGACCCCTGTCGCCACCCGTCGACCGCGAATACCCGGATAGGGGTTGTTAGTGCGTTGACCGGTATACCTAACCGCAATACTAATTTGAAATCAATAAAATTATCCACTGCCCCGGAGTCCACACAAACCTTAAAATCAAACGCCTTCTCCTAGCAGAGAGGAACAGCCCTCGGTTGGGGAGGCTTGCTGCGCTCGCACCCCTTCTCCCCCTTAGGGGGCGAGCTACCAGTTTAAGGTGCCGTGTTTTACCAGAAGGTCTTAAGGCCCCCCTTGCGCCGCCTAACTGCATGGGTTCGGGATCTGACACTGGGGAACCAGATTCCCGTTCAGAGGCAACCCGAGGTCGACCCCTTAGGAGCCAGCAGGCCTCGCTCTCTTGAGCGCCGACAGAGTCGCGTGTCTATATGGATGGCTAGGTTGTAGAATATGGAGAGAGAGCTGGGATGATCTCGCGTGGCTAACTCATCTTTGATGCGCTCGCTCAAACCCCGGAGGTATAGGGCCACTAGCGTTTCCTCGCCCCAACCACAGTCCGCCGCCAGTGTAGGAAAGTCAATCGTGTAATCAGTAACTGAGTGGGACCCCTGTGCCAAATCAAGAATACGATACCCAGCATCTCTGCCCTCTGGGGGCTGGTAGAAGGTATCGCTTAAAGCCTTCTCGAAACGCTCCTGGCTAGAACACTCGTCCCTCCTCTGTAGCCGGAGGGACGTGGCCCACTCAAGGGCTCGGGCCGGTTAATAAAGAAATCATATATGCTACCTTTGAGCACCCTGTCGGAAATCGGGACGCCTGTTGTTCAAAAAATACCCCTACCTGCAACAAGAAACCCCGACATCGTGAGTCTGTGGCTGGTGGAAGTGCAGCAGGTCCAGCAGCCTGTGAAGAGGGCGATAGAGCCGTCATGCTATCATCAGCTCCGATATGAGCTCGCCAAAGCTCCGATAACGCTCTCTCATGGCGACCAATTGACTCACCCTGGAGACGCAAAGCCTCTAGATAAGGTGGAGTATCCGCGGGATCCATCTTATGGCGGCAGCGTAATGTTACGATGTAGAACTGAAGTAAAATAAAAGTAATAAAACAGAATCCCAAGATGCGGATTAAATACTGGGCTTTTATTTTGTTCAACGTAAATTGAATAGAATAAATGAGGAATTTTTAATCACAATCCAATCACAATGATCGGTGGCTTCGACTTGGCCCGGATTTGAACCCAGGTCCTTGGATCGGCAGCCTGCCGTCTATGTAACACACCACTAGACCGGCAAGCTAAACTGAAACAAAGCACAGTAAGAGGAAACAAAAACGCGATCAAACCATCAAAATATAACAAACACCCGATTACTCCACCCCCTCGGGAGGACGCCAAACCGGAAAAAATAATAAACACAATGAGCACCCGAAAAGTGCGTGAACCAACCGAACATGCGGGGCGGATCAAACAAAAAACCCGTAACATAAGCGCCGATGCGATTGACAAAAGGAGTTAGACTCACTGATCACTTAAAAATAAATGCACACTTCAAACAATTGAAAACTTTCCTCTACACATCCGAATCTCCTGCTACCAACGCTGCTTTCAATAACTTTTTCATAATATTGATTTGCCAAAGGTCCAATTTGATTCAAGGGTGGACCTGGATGAAGATCCCGAGGACAAGATGGCTATCCAGCAGAGTTTGTTAAAGCCTTTGCTTCACAGCTTGCCCCACATTTGCTTTCAGTATTTCAAGAATGACTTATACTATTTCGCTTATTCTAAAGAAAGGCAAGGACCCTCTTCAGTGTGGCTCAGATCGTTCAGTATCACTTCTGAATTCAGATGTGAAAATACTTGCAAAACTCTTAGCTTTTTGCCTAGAGACAGTTCTTCCATCAATTATCTCTACAGATAAAACAGGTTTTATTAAAAACAGAAATTCATTTTTTTAATATAAGGTGACTTATAAATATAAATATACTTCATAACCCTTCCACATCAGCTACTCGAGAGATTTCACTATCACTCGATTCAGAAAAAACATTCAACAGGGTGGAGTGAAGATTTCTCTTCAACAACCTCGAGAGGTTTGGATTTAAAACCCTGTTCTCCTCTCCTATGGCTGCTGTGCGTATAAATAAAAATTTATCAGCACACTTTGCACTACAACGTGGTACGCGGAAGTGATGCCCATTTTCTCCCCTACAAAAGCTATCGAACCATTAGCCTTAGCTCTTCGTCAGAACCCAGATATAAAAGGAATTACACGAAGTGGTCAGGAACACAAAAGTTTGCTTTATGCGGATGATGCCTACCTAAATTGCTAGATTTTTTTTTAATAAATTTGGAGCATTATCATGCTATAAATTAAATCTCTTTAAAAGTAAATTGATGCCAATCAGCCAAAATACCAGCTAGCCAAAATACCTGTTTCAATTTCAGCGCCTTCAAAATTAGTAGGGCAAAATTTAAATATCTGGAGTATAGATTACCCGAGACTATAAGGATCCAAGGACAAATCCAATTTACCCTCTTTGATATCTAATCTTAAAGTGGATATTAAATGTTGGGATATGCTGCCTCTCTTAGGAGGAAGGATTAGTACTCATATTTCTGTACTTATTTCGAAGTCTTCCCATTTACTTGAACAATTCTTTCTTACTGCATTAATATCAATATTAATATTATATTATATTAATATTAATTAATATCAATGCTAGGGCATTGTTATATTGGAAATGAGAAGTCAAAAGTCTGGTGTTGGAAATTATGGAAAATGCAACATGTAACCACGCTTCCCTGCCCGGCTTCATTATCCTCTAAAATCCAATGGGAAAAGGCCATCTCCTATTACAATAACAATCACATTGCTATACTATCGATAATAATCTGGAATCAGTTTCGTAGATCATTTAAACTTAACCATCCCTCCGTGTTCTCGCCAATAGCTAAAAATCATACATTTCCCCCTTCAGCATTAGAGGAGGTCTTTATATACCTTAATGATTGTTTCATGTCATTTGAGCAATTGAAATATAAATGTAACAATCCAAGATCACATTTTTTTTAGATATCTCTAAATACGGAGATTCGCTATATATCCTTGGGCTAGGGACGGGTACAGAGCAGATTATACAAAAGGTTTATGGGCTTCTTAGCATACATGGCCAGACAAAGCTTAAATAGGTGGGAAGAAGATTTTGGTAACCAAATTCCAGATGAAATATGGCAAAGAATTATTCAGCGGGTACACATATCTTCAATCTGCCAACAACACTCGGTTATTCACTTCAAGATACTGCATTGGCTGCAATGGAGTAAAATTTTACAAAATTTTAGACAAAGTCTAAAATAAGACCAAATATAGACCCATTGTGTGACCAGTGCAGAGAGGGATCAGCAGATCTAATAGACATGTTTTGGACATGTCCAAGACTGTCTCGGTTTTGGCATTCTATCTTTGACGTTTTCTCAAAAATCTTAGACACACCAATGGAGTGCTCATCCTATGTTTCATTATTTGGCACGTCACCAACAGATATCTTGCTAGCCATGGTACAGCACACACAAAACAAACTAAAAGGTTTATCTGCTATTACATCCAATGATCTCTACACAAACTTATTTTATGTTTGTTCCCATTAGCTTAATGTTTTTGTCGAAGTTTTGTTATTTCCTCAATGTGATATAGATACATACATGTTTGTCTGTTTTTTGTCTCTTTTTCTTTTCTTTTTTTACACAACAGGTGGGGGGGTGAGGTTCTGTATGGAATGTTCTGTAATTGCTTAAAAGTCTAATAAAAATAACCAAATAAATTTATTTAGGAACTGCTCGACCACGACTTGGACCACAACAAAGTTCTTTATTCTTACACAGAAATCACAGCAGAACACTCAAGGTTACATGAGATCATGTACCATGGGTATTACAGTTTTTTACAACTGTTTACACACTAAATCTTAGCTTGTCACACAATTTTCTAAACATGCCCTTCAAACACCATAACCCCACACCAAATCTGACTCAGTTTTCATTTTTCAAACACATATTTTGCAAAACTCTACACACAAGTTTCTACCTAACACACAAATATCAAACAGGAAGTTACTTGATTTCATCTTTCAAATACAACCTATCAAAATGCCACACTAAATCACCAGTGCCTCACTCCTACTCCTCACAGGTGTAAGCACTCATTACTTTATTGAACACCAACGAATCATTGGTAAAGTATAGGCCTATAAATAGGTCAAATGTCAAGATGTCTGTTTTGAAACATGAATGACAACGAAGAGAGAGCCAGAAGCGTTGGTTGAAGCAGAGGACGTCCACGAGTAGTTCGGGTTTGAGGAGGAGGAGTTGGAAGGGGAGGAATAGGACAAGTTGGACAGGGAAGAGGACAAGGGTAAAGAAGGGAAGCAAGGATAGTTGTCTCAGATGAGATTAGGGCTACATTGGTTGATCACTGTGGGTCCAGCCAAACTTGAGGCGATTCACGGTGGCAGCCATAATCTGAACATTCCGAAATGAGAACAGTTATGCAGCTTCACATGGTCCTTTTCTGGATGCAATTCTCAATATTCTTGTTCAAGGTCGACAGAATCTTGATCAGCAAAGATTTGTGGTCATATGGGACAATGTCAGTTTTCACCGAGCACATCTGGTCCAAAACAGGTTTGTGACCCATCTTCACTTCTCTGATCTGTAGCTGCTTCCAAATTCCTCTTTTCTCAATCCAATTGAATTCTACACCTGGCGCTGACGGGTATATGATCATCGTCCCCATGCTCGTATTTTACTTCTTGAGACTTTGAAGGAAGCATGTGGCAACATTGATGCTGCCTCTTTTTAAGGATGGATGTGCCACGCAAGGAGGTTCTTTTCTCTGTGCTTAGCACGAGAGGACATAGCTTGCAATGTGAATAAAGTATTGTGGCCAGATCAAGCCCGGAGCAGAGATGAAGCCTAGACACACACTCAACCCCCAACCCCAACCCTCACCACAGTCAACACTTCCCAGCTTTTTTAGACATGTCTTTGGTGTCTGTCCAACGTCCTGTGGTGGTTGGATTTTTTTGGTGTGCTGTACAAATATTGATGATTTGGAAAAAAATTAAGATTTCAGATTTGAAAACTGTTTATGTGTGTTGTGAGTATTTTATCATCTCTCTGAACTTTTGTATTGAAATTAACTAGAATCCCATGAATGAAAGAAGAACTTTAGGTTTTGATCAAGTGTGTACATGATGAATCCAAAATATCATATTTTAACAAATGTGTTAGCAATGTGAGGTCAGTGCTTGCTTTTGAGGTGCACGTAAAACGTGCCGACCAAATCGTCAAGTCAACTTGACAACCAACAAGTCAACCATTCTCTGATCTAGTGGCTCGGGTTACCACATTACAAGCACCTCCTGTCCCACATTTTCTGTTTGCGCTGGACCTGGGTGACCTGGGACCTGGGCTGAGACGCCTTATTTTTTGTAAGTAGAACTATTTAGATGTTTGCATTTAATTTAATGATTGATAAATGCTTAATATCCAAAATATAGTACAATAGTTGTGGTGTTTAAACAGTATAGGTAATTAACACATTTTAAGTTTTTTAGGTTTATGCTTAATCTTTTTTTAATACAGTTATTGTAAGTACTGGTGTATTGTAAAACAATTTTCATGAATTTTATTAGAAATCACTATATGTTACACTTTGACTTCATTCATTTTGTGGACAAACCCAGATCATAACAGCCTTCAAATTCAGACACTTAAATACTCATAATTACGCTGTACTGTAATGTAGTCATAATTTCTCTTCAGATTACTGGTGCAAAACACAGTTTTGACTCACACAGCATAACAACTTTGATGAGGTACTGCCTTAGTACTCTTCACTAGGTCCAGATAGACTTAAGACCGAACCGGAGACGCCTTAAAAAGCTGCTGAGTCAATCAGTCTGTTTGCCCTGGAGAACTGCAGTATCATACGATATCGGAACGAAAGCACAGTCAGACACTCGATTACTGAGCCAAACTTCCAATGTTTAATGCAGCTGTTACACACAATATATAGGGGGCACACGCATCTGCTCATTTACATCAATAGTTGACAGGATATTCTAAAGAAAAATCCAAGAATGTTATAAAAGTACACGTGTTTGTACGGACAAAGTTTGTGGCCAAATATAGAGATCGATCCAGACACCATATCTCGGAACACAGACAATGGTCTGTCCTTGTATGGAGAGTTTTAGAATAAGAAGTAGATTGAAAGAAGAAAATAGATTAAGCTAGTAAAAACTAAATCTTCAGGTCAGAATGACATCTGACCATTGCAAACTTCAGTTTTTATGGCCAACCATTAGCCTAGAACATCCTTAATTTTTTACTATGGTAATGCAAAGATTGCGCACACGCTCACTCTTTCCGCTTTTCCACTTTCTCACTCATATATGTATACACACAAGCATTAAAAATATAAACATTGTGTCATGCCACAAATGTCACACATCCTCCTTATGATACAACAGACTGGCCAAAATTGGCATAAACATTCATAACATGTTGGCTAACTCTTCCAATACTTTATCTTATACTTTTTATTCTTCCCAATCAGCAAATCTCATATCATCTTTCGCTGAGGTTAATCCAGTTGTCCAGCAGTCACAAAGATTTTGGCTTCGTCTTAGACCACTTCATCTCTCGATCATGCCCCCACATGACTAATGAAACCTTGTGGCACACTATTAGTGGCCCTTATTACACATATTATAAATATTTTATTCTTAACTGGTTTAGTACCTTCTTATCCTAAAATAGCAGCTATCACACCAATCCTAAAACAATGGTCTAGACAGATTTGTGTTATGCAATTTCTGACCAATCTCAAATCTTCCATTTCTCGCAAATATCCTTGAAAAAGTTGTTGTCTCCCAGTTCCAAGAAATCTCAACAATGATAACTTATTTGAACAATTTCAATCGAGTTTCCGTACAACAAAGTATTGAGACTGATTAATAAATCATACAATAGGACTCTAATAGGCTTAATCTTTATTCTTTTTCTGTTGGATCTCATTGCTGCCTTCGACATGGTCAATCACAACATCCTACTTGCACGGCTGTCTGAGACTTGTATATCTGGCACTGTACTTTCCTGGTTTCAGTCTATTTGATAGGCATTTCTACATTTGTATGGATAATAATTGTTGACACTGCCTTGTAGAAACAAGGTGTTCCACACTTCTCTGTAGTAGGACCACTTTTTTCAACATATACAATCTACCTTCAAGTTTGATAATCCGTAGACATGGCATTATGATCATACACAACTCTACCTTTTTGTTAAAACATCTACTTCTCCCCCCCTTCCTCACTTACAGAATGTATTAAAGAACTACAATACTGGTTGCATTTCAACTTCCTGGTCTATTCCAATAAGTCTGAGCTTCTTTATATAGGCACAAAAACATTGCTTACCTCCCTCAATCCTGCTCCCACCTTCATTGGCAATACCTTAGTTACACCCTTAAGCAGGGCACGTAACCTGGGAATTATTTTGATCCTATACTCTCGTTTGAACCCCATGTGCAGTCTCTGTCCAAAGCAACTTTTCTCACCACCCGTTCCTATAATCTGAGGTAACTTAAACACTCATACATGCTTTTTTCACTACCTGCATCTCCAAACATTTCACGATGCTGCCGCTACAGAAATTCGACCATATCACTCCAATCCGAAAGAAACTCCACTGGCTACCTGTTCCCATGTGCATCAAATAACATAAAATATTGGTCCTCACTTTTAAAGCGCTACATGGCCTCTGCCCTAGCTATCTCACCAAACTCCTTACACTCACATAGATTGAGGTCTTCTGATGCAAATTTTCTCCTCGTTCCATAGTTTAGGTTGTAATCCATGGGAGGCAGGTCCTTCAGTCCTGCTGTTTCAGCACAATGGAACTATTTTCCTTCTTGTCTGCACTGAATGTCCTCCATTTCAGAGTACAAATCATCTTTAAAGGCTCATCCAGCAACATCATCAAACATCTTGAACGTTTTATTCCATATCTTTTGTTTGTTCTTTTAAATTGTTAGTCTTTACCTGTTGTTAGTATCACCTTTTTCTTGTACAAGCAACCTTGAGGTTGGGAAAGGCACTAAACTCATACATTAAAGTCATTCCAAGATTATAGGCCAGATTCACATTAGACTGCAAGTCCTGCCTATTAACAAAAATGGTCAATTATTTCACTCATTCAATTCCTCAAGCACATATCACCAGGAATAGTAAGATCATCCAATATACAGAATATGTAATGAGTTCTATATTTTTATATACTGTTCTTTCTACCTTATTGCTGTTTTAAAGCCAGTGATATTTCTTGCATTATATGCCTTGATTAATCCTTAAAACATTGGAAAATTTGTGTGCATGCACTGGAGTAAAGGTTGTTTGTGTGATTCCCCCCCCCCACACACACACACACACGCACACACTTTATTATGGACTGGGTCCATGTGTCTTTTAAGCAGTAGTACCCAATACATAAAACACTCTTATTTTTATTTTTGTTTAAGAGCTACATTGTTGTTAGCCGCGCATTGGCCACCCGTGGCCTACAGGACTACTAATCCGAAGGAACCATTGTAACTTCACTTCTGCTAGGTTGCTGCTGCTGGGTTCTTGAGCAAGGCGCTTCGCTGCTTAGACTGAATACTGTCACTGTAATTTTAAAACCTCCATCCTCACAGCAGAAAACCTTTCAGTATTTAAAGCAAGCACCACTCTTGATCTCTGCTTGGGGTTGTTTTCCTAGAAAGTGTCCCTAATTTTTGCTGTAAAACAAACATAGGGTGCAGTCTGTTCACGGCGCTACTCATGAACTTGCAAGCACATTTTTTACCCTGCAGACTACAAAACAGTAAAAAAAAATGTAAAATATGTTAAGAAATACATTTTGTTTGTGATAAAGTCAAATTAAAAAGGTAAAGGACATTGTTAGGAAAGGGTCCACAACACACACACACACACACATTCTCTTAAAATATCTGTTTAGACAATCATCAACAAAAAGAATTGCCAAAAAATGCACCTTCAATAATTCTTCCCTAAGATTTCAAATATTTTCTAAAAATATCAAAATTTTTCCAAATTCTAATTATAAGGAATTTCAAAATGTAATCACATCATTTTTCTAGAAAGTAATTTTTCTTTCCAGATTTTTCCCAACATTGTCTAATTCCATTAACATTCTTTTTGGTTGAGCATGTAAACATTGAAATACTGATGCTTCCACATATTTAATATAATTTAATATAAACTGTGCATACAATACAAAGTGTTACATTTAAATAAAATAATGAGCACAATTATTGTTTTAACATAGTGTTCCATTATGTAAACCATCATAACTTGCTCATGTAATTCCTCACACTTCTAATTGTGCACTCCTTGACTCCGAAGTGTGAAATACAAATACAAACATACCAGATTTACTCTTAATCTACATACATTAAAACTTTTAAATGTGACTGCACTGACCTGTAATGATGTTGTCAAGAAGAGTTGTTGGCATGCAAAAAATTCCAACGAGTAGGTCGCTAACAGCCAGGTTTAGTATAAATAAGTTTGTGACAGTCCGCATGTTCTTGCTTCTCAAAACGATGAAGCACACCACACCATTGCCAACCATGCAGACTAGAAATATGAGCAGGTAAGACGTGATGAAGATAGCAGCTACTGAAGGCTGATGCAGGTAAAATCCCACATATGTGATGTTGCTCCTGGTTATGGTGGTTTCTCTAGATACATTCTGCAAAATCCAGTTTTCACTATCCACCAAAGAATAGTTTAGTACCAGTTCTCTATCCATTTTTATCTAATAAGAAAGATGTGAGGTTACTTCACTATCATTTCACAATAAATTTTAAACAGTTTCATGAAAACTATCTAACACCCTTTGAAATTATGGAATAGGTGTCAAAGACTGTTGAAAATGTTGGTAGGCATTCCATGAAATAAAATACAAACAGCAATACTCAGAAAACAGACTCGACTGACAGGCACCCACAGAGTACCCACATCAACCCACATCACATAGAAAACTAAAAATAATCCTATACAAAGTACCAACGTAATAGTTACTGGCAATATTGGCCCATTTCTGTATATTTTAAATGAATTATGTATACTTGATATTTAAGTGGTTTAATGTGCTATCCTCACTGAATACAAAAATCTTAGGTATAAAACACAAAATCTAAAGTATATAAACACAAGGCTTAAAACAGTTACACTGGATGACTGACACAATTGATCATTTTATTTTTAGTTAACAATCTATTTATGATAACTGTATTATGAATCTTTCATAAACACCATATGTTCTCTGCGTATCTAGTTCTGGCATTCTAGCTTATCTGTTTATCTGGCAGATCAGTCAATATTTACCATTTCAGTATCGTTTTCAGTGATACCATGTATTAGAACATTATATTTCAATTTCTTACCTCTTACAATCCGATTTAAAAACAAATACTGTTCCTTGGTAAAATATACAAAGTAAACAAATAAACGCTCCTCCTCGGTGTTTCTTTTAAGCGCTAAAAATGAAAGGCATGTAAAATGATCAGAGCCATCGTTTGCGACTGCCGACTGCCGTGCAGAGACGAACTTTAAAGATTGCGCACCATCGTTCCGGCTTCCTGTAAGCCAAAAGTTGCCACGACCGACCGATATCATCCGTTTGGTCCAACTGACGCTCGCGGCGTAGTCGGCTCTAAAAAGAGTGAGTGAGGGTGGGGGTGGTGGTCTGGGGGTTTGGCCAGACACCGTGACTAAGTACACGCTCGCATTCATTCATTTACTATTTTACCACTGCAAGGATAGGCCAGTGCGTGTGACAGGTTAGATCCAGCACGATTACTTGCTTTCTATTAGAAAAAGAAATGTTCTTGTGGTTGAGAATCTATGACATGGAATTGTTTTCTGATTTGTAAAACAACTGTGTCACTGCATGTGTAGAATGTATTTAAAATGTTTCGTCCTAAGAAGATATCCATATATCCATCACCCAGAAGATACGCTCACTCCCAAGTACGCTTCATCCACAGTGTAAAACAACTTTAATGAACTTATGTGCACAATACATCCAGGAGAACATTACTGTGTTCACAAACCTTGTACAGCCACATAGAAGCGTCCCAATCTGTGTAATTAATGTTTAAACTGTTTTACTCTTCTCTTTCCACACTTAAGGGCAGCCGTGGCCTGGTGGTAAGATAACTGGGCTTATGATCAGAAGGTTGCCGATTCGATTCCTAGAGGTAACAGGTCACCACTGAAGTTCCCTTGAGAGAGGCACCTAACTTCTAACAGCTCCCAGGGCACTGTGGCTAAAGCTGCCCATTGCACTAAACACATTTGCTGAATAATTACATATTTGACCAAGCTAAAATAAATATAGAAAGTAACTAAAGATAAAGTGAAGTGTCAAAGCACTGTTAGATTATTTTTTAAATTACAACTGTATTTCACTACAGCGTCATTATAATCATTAGTGTGGATTACATGTGTATGCCCTGAAGATTACGCTTTTAGTTCTGCATGTAAATTATAACTACTTGTCTATCTGCTCTGTTCTATTGTACCATTGCTGAAGTGGTGTTACCCACAAACTATTAAGTCATAAATAAAACATTTATATTCTTATAAATAATGTAATATATAGGAATGTTTTTTTTTCATAATAAAATATTGTGAACAATTGATCTCATGGAGTCTGGTCCCTAAAGTATAAACATAAACCTAACATGAACTTTAAAAGTTGATATCCTTTTATGAAACTGTGTAAAAGCCAGAACTTCATAGGACTATATTCCAAGGAAGTGTTACTATATTAGATTATGTCAACAGCTCTGTTTTGTTTTGAGGTCTTGGGGGCCGATATCCTTTCTGCAATGAGAACAGAAATTTCTCAGTAAATCTGAGCTAAAAATCATATTTGCTGAGTTCATCTCTCTATAAATTAGTTGAAAGAAGTGAACACTAAAATTGCAAATAGCATAATGGCTAGAGGTCATGAAAAGTACATTCATTGTTGTGAAGGATGATTTGTTGGGTTGGCGACAAGAAAAAAAAAAACACAATGCACTTCCACCAAAAAAAAAATTTTCTTTTTCCAGTTCTCTGCGGACTGGAGCCATTCGCAAATGGACAGTACAGCCACAAGTGGGTGGAAATTTGCAGTAGCCCTCACCCAGAGTTCTAAAATAAATAAATAATGTACTTTATGTACATGTATTTAAACACTTTCATTGTTATTATGGCTGCTGTACTATCAGCGACTTATCAAGATTTTAAATCTTGTGACTCGTAAATGATCATTTTTGACTCTTTCATCATACCCAATGGCTTTGTTTTTGCCCTTTATAATAAAGCAACTTTTCATAATTATGCACAAGCGTCTGATCCCAGTCGCTTTACATTATGTTACAACTAAATAACCAGATGAGCCTTATAATCTGGTGTGCCTTATGTATGTAAATATACCAAGTATATTACGTTTATTGATATCACGCCATATAATCATAAACATCATTAATTTGATTTTCTCACCCCTGCTGGTCGTGCCTCATACTGGGACTAATGTCACCATGTGGGAGCTGTTTTTTTTTAACATAATTTCTGGATGTATTTACTTTTCTTCTGACTAATAAGGTGGCGTATACACACACTTCAGCCTCTCTCTTTAGGAATGAAACGTCATTTTAGGTCTTATATTTCTTGTGCGCATAAAGATTTGACGAATAAAGCACATTTGAATCACACACTTTTTTTTACCACTTGCTCCCTCATATACTATACACATAATCATAATGAAATATGAACAATTTGTCATGTCACAAATGTCACACACCCTCACTATGGCGACTGTGGCAAGTAAAAACTCAATTACAGGAAGAAACCTTGAAAGGAACCAGACTCAACAGGGCCCATCCTTCTTGGGTAGTCCTTGAATGCAGCAGTATTGGAACTGCAGTCTCGACTTTAGTTCTTAGCCTCAGCGGGTAAACCGGTTTCCTTCATAATGCCAGGAAAAAACCTTTAGAGGAACCAGACACTGCAGGGCCACATCCCTCTTGGGTGGTTCTTGAGAAAACCGTCACATCAGACAGGAGCATCAATATTGGCACTACAGTCCCGACAGCAATCCTTAACCTCAGTGGGTTAACAGAATGCCGGTAAGAAACCTTGAGAAGAACCAGACGCAGCAGGGCCCCATCCCTCTTGGGTGGTTCTGGAGGAAATCATCACATCAGGCACTAGAGAATGTAGTTAATAATTTTTATTGCTAGTTAACTAAAACAGTTTATAGAAAGTTTTAAACTGCGGCAGCCCTAATTGTTACAGCATAACTAAAAGGGAGAGTAAGCAGGTAACAAGGTCATGAAGGCCATCACTTGACATTAGCCCACCTCCTCTACGCACACCTGAGTGTGGACAGGAGAGGCAGAACGACAGCAACCCAACATCCCTGATCAGCAGTCTATGACCAAGAACTCCCAGGCTCTGCGCCTTTGTCTATACTTATCAAAAACCTGAGAAAATAAATATGTTTTCAGTCTAAACTTTTTATTAAATATTTTTACTAAATATTGAGACTGTGTCCAAATCCCTAAAAAAAGCAGGAAGATCATTCCAAAGTTGTGGTGCTCTTCTGCCGCCATGATTTTATTAATTCTAGGAACTATTAGTAACCCTGTACCTTTTGAGCGAAGTGAACGTGCTGGGTTGTAGTAAGTTCACTCAGATATTGTGGAGCCAAACCATGTAGCGCTTTAAAAGTTAGCAAAAGTATTTTGTAATTAATGCGAAATTTAACTGACAGCCAGTGCAGAGACGATAGAACAGGAGTAATATGATAAAATTTTCTAGTTCTAGTGAGCACTCGAACTGCTGTATTTTGAACTAACTGACTAGAGTTTGTTTATAGATCTACCAGAGCATCCTTTAAGAAGGGCATTACAGTAATCTATGCATGGATCCTCTTATCTGCATCATTAACAGATAATATGTTTCATATTTTTGAAATGTTATGCAAATGATAAAAGACAACCTTAGAAATGTTGTTAACATGTGTATCAAAGGAGAGATCTGAATCTAGTGTGATGCTTAAGTTTTTTATGTCAGAGCTGGGAGTAACAGAGAAAGTGTTTAGGTTTAGCATCAGGTAAAACAACTTGTCTCTTGCATGTTTAGAGCCAACAAGTAAAACCTCTGTTTTAACAGAATTAAGTAAAAGACAATTACATGACATCCAGTTTTTTATGTCGTTTACACAATCTTCTATTTTTGTGTTGGAATCCTTTGGTTCGGCTGATATATACAGCTGTGTGTCATCTGCATAGCAGTGAAAATTTATGCGATGTTTATCAATCATTTCTCCTAGTGGAAGCATGTAGAGCGTAAATAATTGCGGTCCCAGTACAGACCCCTGTGGAACACCACACTTTAATTTTGATATTTCCGAGCATTTATTATATAAAAACAAAAATTGAGAGCGGTCAGTCAAATATGATTTGAACCAAGAGAGTGTGTGTCCTTTAACACTCACTGTATGGTCTAGCTTCTCCAGTAAAATATTATTATCAATTGTATCAAATGCTGCACTAAGATCTAATAAAACAAGAAAAGAGACACAACCATCGTCAGAAGACATTAACAACTTGTTAACTACTTTAATTAGTGCGATTTCTGTACTATGGTTGGGTCTAAATTCAGACTGAAATGTTGTCATAAATACAATTTTCATTCAAATAAGAGCATAACTGTTTGAAAACTGCTTTTTCTAATATTTTTGAGACAAAGGGAAGGTTTGAAATTGTTATCTATAGCATGTTGATCGAGATTAGGTTTTTTAATCAGGGGTTTAATAACAGCACTTTTAAACAATTTAGTTACATACCCAAGGCTAAGGGATGTGGTGATTAATGTAAGCAGAGGCTCTACAATAGCTGGGAGAACATCTTTAAGTAGACGAGTTGGTACAGGATCGAGTATACACCGTGATGATTTTGATGATTTAATCAATGCAGTTAGTTCATTTTTGGAGATTGTATTAAAGGAATTTAGTTTTTTTTTTAGAAAAGAAACCTTTTGACTCTGAAGGCGTATTTTTTATATTTTAAATATTTAATATTTTAAATATTTTATCTTATCATTAAAGAATTTTAAAAAATGATCACTGGTACAGTCGGGTGGTATATTGGATTCAGTTTCATTTTGTTTTTATTTTTCTCAAATAGGGACGAATAATATGAAGATTTAGCTTTTATAAGAGCGTGTTTATACTGAATTAAAGCATCTTTCCAAGCTATCTTATAGACCTCCAGTGTAGCGTGACGTCACTTGCGTTCTAATTTTCATGCTGCTTGTTTAAGTGCGCGTGTGATCATTGTACCATGGAGCAAGTTTTTTCTCCCTAATCTTCTCCCTTTGAGTGGGGCTACAGTATCTAAGGCTGTGCACGGTGCGGTTTCTAGATAATTAGTTGCTTGATCTAGTTCTTTAGGTTCTGATGCTGATATATTTGGAAATTCTGGTAGGCAGTTTATGAACGCTGCTGCAGTTGCAATTGTAATAGTCAAATCAAGTCAAATTTAATTATATAGCGCTTTTTCCAATAGATATTGTCTCAAATCAACTTTACAAAATGCAGGACGAACAGAAACCCCTGTCGATGGCAACTGTGGCAAGGAAAAACTCCCTGAAAAAATTACAGGAAGCCAACAATTATAGCTTTTTTAGTTGATAAAACTAATTTAGAAAGAAAACCAGCAAATTCTTTAAGAAATTCTGAGTAAGGTCCAGTGGGTCGATAAACAACAACATACTAGTAAACATGCTAGTTTTATCAGATCTATTAGCTATGGACAGTGTAGCCTAGTGGGTAGAGCGTTGGGCTGGGAACCCAAAGGTTGGGGTTTCGAATCCAGGTTCTGCTACACTGCTGGGTCCATGAGCAAGACCCTTAACCCTGTCTGCTCATTGTAAGTCGCTTTGGATAAAAGCGTTGGCTAAATGCAATGTTATGTTATGTCAGGGATATATTTTACTAAAGGTCAAATGTATGTCTTGCTTTTCCAGACATGCTGTCATTAAACCTTCTTAGCAATCATGCAGTGAAATCAGCTAAAATAGTTCACTTGGGGACAATTATTTGAAAAAAATATATTTTTGTGGTGAGGAAAAAAGAGAAAAATGCTGATCCTAAAAGCTGTGTACCTAAAATACAATTCTGAAAAAGTGGTATGATTTGCCTTGATTTCTGTATTCCTCATTTGTCTAACCCCCCCCCGCCCCCCCCCCCCCCCACCCACACACACACATTTGTTACACTGGTGTCAAAACCAGGGTCACCTGAGGAGCACATATGGACATGGAGCCTCACTGAGATAATCAAATCCCTTGTGGGTATGCACCACAGCAAGAACAAGGCTCATCTGACTCTTTAAGCAGAACAGTAGGTAGCAGAGCAGAGGTTCCTGGTGCTAAAACAGGCCCAAACTAAAGATCATTAGAAATTGTGGCTTCCCCTTTTGGCTGTTGCAGTTTACAATGACCAAGATCTGTCCTAAACATAATGTCAAAGTATTTTTCAAGCATGTGGTTGGCCCAAAAAACATTGTACCAGTCAGCACAGCAGTAGCAACTGGCCAATAAAGTACATGGACTTTAGGTAGACAATGGGCCAGCCAGACCCTAGAACACCACCATTGACTCTATTTGCAATACTATTTGCTGACTATTTGCCTTTGCCCAACAGCTTTGAAATGCCAGCCAGAAGGCCCCTGGCATTCTGGGGAACCCCAATAGGAGATTTCCCACTGACACAGACTTGTATCAAACTCTACACATGCATTTGACTAGGTGAGAGTAACCATATATCACAGGTAAAGGGTGAAGGAGGCCTTGAGGGTGTTACCTGGGGTACTCGTGGTTGTAGCGAACCAACAAGTTTCCGTAACTACTCTTGCATCCTTAAGTGATCGTTTTTACTTGTTTGCTTGCCAATTCCAGCCGCAAGACTTTTTCCATACTGCTTGGCAGTGAACAGTGCCAGATTGTGGTGACCGCACCGGGTTTCCACCTTTGCAAGGGTGACAAGACCCCCCCAGGCTGGAGACCATCCAGGCTGGGTTGGAAGTGTTGGGATCTGAGCAAATACCCTTTTGTGATCCCAGATGAATCTTTGTTTATTGATATTGAGGAGTCAAACCAATCCAATAAATGTAATAGATTTTCATGCCAGTCGATGTGAGAAAAAGGCTGGTACCAGGGTTGGAGGAACTTCAGCTCACTTGAAGCATCTACTCATTGCACTGCCTCTTCAACCACGTGCAATAGTGTTGACCCTTTTTATACTTTTAACTGTCCTTTGTCCTCTAAACCAGTGTAAACTGGATCCTAGGGTGTTGCCCTGGGCAGGTAAAAGGTCAGGGGTGGTCTTTACCTCTTCCCCTTTCAGTTACCCTGACAAATCCTTATAAAAAGAAGTCTTCACTGTGCCCCCCGAGGAATGTAGAAAAGCCCTGTTTCAGATATTATGGCATTATTGTTTTTCTCCCCAATAATTGGTCAATGTTTCCAATAGAAGCAAGCCAGCTGATGCGGTATGACTTCCCCTTCCTCAATGGATTTTTCCCAAGTCGGGTAGCATCTGGCTGCTTCTACCATGTTTGGTACACTTGGCGCACCCTGGTGAACAATACATGTTTTCTTTTGTTGTGTTTGTGTGTGTGTGTGTGTGTGTGTGTGTGTGTGTTTTCATCATTGGTTTGTTGTTTTTTTGTCACTGGCCTTCTGATCTTCTGGTAGGGACGTTTAGAGCAGCCAATCAACTACGAATCAGGAGATTAGGAGGTATAATAGGTTTTGTAATTTAGGGACAGCCGTGTTGTTAACCCATGAGTTGGTTTTAATTTGTTTTTATTATTTTCATTTTTCAGGGACCTGGGTGTTCTTTTGTTAGTCAGCTGACAGAGGAAACACCACATCCTAGGTCCTAGGCATCGGGAACATCTATAGTAGTGTGGTTGTCGGGTGTGGCAGACCCTTGCCCACATCTGCCCACCATCTTGTTTATATAGAACAAGTTTTTTTTTACAGGTCCTCGAATCCCTGTTGGTGAAGTGGGTAGCATACAGCGTTCAAACCGTGAGGGCCGGGTTTGATTCTGAGATCAAACTGTAGCTTGCTGAAGGGCTTTAAAAGCCATGGCAGCTGATAATCATCTCAGACGGTGATGGCATTGAGACAATATCATCAATTCAAATACACAGATGCACAAAAATAGGGCTAAACCTACAAAAGAGAACTAAAGACCAGCACAAGGTTTGACCAACTAACTTACAAACTAAACCTATTCAAACAATCTAATACCCTATAGCCTGACAGCTGGGGCCCACCAGGCCAGTCTATAAAAAGTCTGATGTAAATTCGGGACATTTTTGGTGCTAAAACACCCGATTCCTGTCTCATCTAGCAATGTTATTACATCAGTGGTTGCATATATCCTGAACATTCTGAGGATAAATACGGGCCCAGGCATGCACAGAAGGTCCGTGACGGAAACGACAACAGAGTTCGTAGTGCGGGAGTACCTGCTTGGCCGTCACGAACGCCGCAAAGAATCGGAACCTGGGCTCGTATTTATCAAACTTCTTAAGATTACTCTTAAGAATGCTGCTAAGAATGGACTTAAGTCTAAACTTATTCTTAGTTAAAAGCTGAGACTAAAAATGATT
>JAOTRQ010101830.1:0-10156 GCA_028565875.1 Hoplisoma paleatum | reverse complement strand
CGACCAATGGAATTTGTCCGACTAGTAATTTTTTCGGTCGACCAACGAATAATCGATTAATTGCGGTCAGCCCTAATTCTAACATAATTAAAAATCAACTTCTCGTAATGTCTCCAAGCATGTGCATGTGATGTACTTACGGTCCAGCACCACGCCCATTTTGGGTTGGAAATCATTGTCAGTAAGTTGCCAGAGTGCGAATGCTTCCCTAGGTGAGTCCTGGAGCAGACGGAAGGCCATGCTGATGGTGTGTTCTGAAGCGAAGCCTGACGGATGGATGAAGCTACAACACAAACGAAACGAAACAAAAAAGGGTCAGCTGATTCACGCAAGAACTTGTCCCAAGTGATTATGCTGGACATTGAATGAAAGAATCCTCACCCTGTACTCTGGGTCAGCTGCACATCTCTGTATATGGTGTAGCTGGGTACTGAGGTGAAGATGAAAGGCTCGGCTGAAACGCCCTCTACAGTTGAGTGAGCTCTGGGAGTCAGGCCGAACGCCTCCATCATATTAAAACCTAAATATAGTACATGGTTTATAGAGAACTATGTTAGTGATGCATCGACTGATGCATGAGTGCAGGAAATATTCAGGATATCAGCATTTTACCTTCAATCACTTGGTTCCTTATGGTCATATCTGGACACACTGTATGGATCGAGACAGTACACGGCATTACGTTCGTATTTACTTAAATGCAGGACTGTGTATGATGATGGATTTGGGTGAGCTGTACCTTCACGTATTACCGGATGTAATCCAGGAGGAACATATGCTCTTACCGGGGCTGAAGCTGGAATAAAAAAAATTCATAATGTTCGCTGTAGTTTACGACCGGCGTCGTTTGGGCCACGAATAATTAATTTCAGTTAAACACATTTAAAAATCATTTACAGCAGCTTATAATATAAAAATGATATATAGTACAATTATATAACGCAATTCCACATACTAATATTTTTAGCATTTCAGCACATAAGATCAGATTAAAAACCTCTTATAATAATTTCTATAATATGATAAGTGCGCTGGGCGGCATGATGACTTCACAGCAAGCCCCAGGTTTCATTCGGGTCATTGTGGGTTTCATTCAGGTACTCCAATAGTCCAAACACATGCAATCAGATTCGTAGGAGATACTGAAATGGTCCTATGTGTGTATGTCTGTTCCCCACGACAGACTGGCAACCTGTTCTGGTGTTTAGTGTATTTACTACAGAGTGTGTCGCGCCGTCTTGTAAAGTTTTTTAAAAGTCGGAACAAACAATAGCATTTTGTTTAGTATTATAAAACCCAAGCAGGCTAAATAATTCTGAGATTTTTAGGATTTATTAATAATTCTTTCTAATGTAGCTGTGACTGGGCTCTCAGACTACTTGGCTATTGAATAAGGGACTCAAGGCCTGAAAAAGGTTGAGAAATGGTGAATAAGAAGTACTCTCGTTTTGAGTGGAATGAGAATCCCTTACCTGTGGGATGGAGAATGGTGACAGCAGCGCTTTCTACTGTTCCCAGAATGGAATGCACACTTATGCGATACACCGTCTCTGGATGCAGCTCAGAGAAACAGTTACTGTTGCTTGTTGCGCTCACAATATCTTCCTTTTTCTGTTTATCTGAAAGACATGAAACCCTTTCCAATGAAAACATTCTAATGATTGATAACAACATTTAACTTTAGTAAATACTAATTTACTGTACAGGGTTAAGGGTCTTGCTCAAGGACCCAACAGTGTAGCGGAGTGTAGCCTGGATTTGAACCCCCAACCTTTGGGTTCCCAGCCCAACGGTCTACCCACTAGGCTACACGGTCCCGATAGATCGATCGATAGATAGATAGATTAGATATTAGAGGTAGGTAGGTAGATATATTAGATATTAGAGGTAGGTAGGTAGATATATTAGATATTAGAGGTAGGTAGATAGACAGACAGATAGACAGATAGATATATTAGATAGATAGACAGACAGAAAGACAGTTATAGAACCCCCCCGTTTAAACTGCTTTGTGAGGTAAGTGAGAGTAACATAAATCTCAGCAGTGCTTGTACCTTTCAGGGCCTGAATGACAACGCGGTAAGCAGTGACTGATGCTACTGGCCTCCAGGACACGCAGATGGTCGAGTGGTCAGACCGCACCACACTCACACTGCTCACACGCAGACTAGCTAGATTCACAGAACCACAGAAACCACACATCAGGTAATCAAGCTGGCGTACAATGAATGGTTTAACACTTCATATATGTACAGAGAAAAGGACTCATGACTTACTGGTTTTGCCCTGTGCTGAGGCGCTGCCCCCTTCTCTATTACGGTATTCAGCAGTGACCTGTACACTGTAGCGAGTGTCCGGCTGCAGAGACTGTAGCAGAACTTGTCTCTCACCGCCTGATAGCAACACCTATATTCCCAGATCCCAGAGAATTACATTTACATTGGTTTAGCATCCTTTAAACTATTCTTTATTTACTTATTGTCATCTTTTATAAACTTTGCATCTGGTTACTGGTTACACAAGATTAATGAGTTTAATTTTGGCATCAAAACATATTCATGGACAATATTGTATCTCCAATTCATCTCACTTGCATGTCCTTGTATGGACTTGTAGGAAGACATTGGATTTCCTGGACGAAAGCCACTAAAATACAAGGTGAACGTTTAAACTTTAAAAAGGACCCGGACCAATAACTTTCCCACCTTTGTTCCGATTCCTATTTGGAAATATTAAATTTTCTGTACAGTAAAACTGTTTTTTTTTTTAACAATTTTGTGTATTTTTTACAATTTATATCCATTTAGTCGAAAAAATGATGTGTTTATATTCTGTAACGTCTATTCTACAATGGAAAATGTATGTTAATTAATAAAAAATGTGTTTGTATTCATAACAAAAAGCTCGTTTAAGATATAAGAAAGGTTGGCACGTGAGGGGTCTGACATGAATTAATTATTTTAACATGATTTTTTTAACGTAAGAACATCCCAGAGGAACCAAATGCATTTGTAAGTCAAGGTTCTACCGTTCTCTAGAGCTTCCTGCTGCACAGTACTCATTGTGACAGAAACAGGTTGGAGGAGGGACTGTGTCAACCAGGCTGGTGTCAACACTGTGAAATGAATGCATGCCATTGTTGGAGAGTGCTAGCTTAAACTGTGCCACCCGAGTGCCCACTGAAACGAACGGTGTAGTAACATTTAATAGGCTTGGGAATCATTCTTGTGCAGAGTTTGGCTGTTCAGACCGTGTCTACATGAGTTTCCTCCGGTTTACTAGTTTGCTCTGGTTGACTTCACATCCAAAACACATGCAAGTATGGTAAATTGAAAATATGAAACTGTTCATGACTGTGTTTGACATTGAGTCTCGACATGATCTCCAGTCACCTTTGCCGAAGTATGTAAAACTAATATGTAAAATCATAATAAATGAATGCGTTTTTTCTTCTTCTGCAAGTACATACTTTGTTCTCTCGTCCATCGCCAGACAAAGCCGTGTAGACAACTTGGTACTGCTGTACATGAGCATTGGGAGGAATCCAGCTGACCAACATGCTTACTGGAGTCTCTTCAGACACAGATAAACTGCTCGGGCCTCCTCCTGACACTGCAACGACATAAACTCAGATTAATTCAGTTCCATGTGCTAAATCAATTCATTGTGCTCTGTATAGTCCTTAAATATACTTTTAGTTCTAACAAAAATAACATTTAATGGTGGGTTCGTGGATTAATTCTATTTACATGATATCCTGTGGGTGCAAACATTTGCAGATTAGCCAATAAAGTTCACAAGTCGGGGTTCCACTGTGGTACATCAACATGGGAAACATGTCCTGGATTATGACTTGTTTTAAGTGTACCAGTAGGATGTGTTTTTACTGGTACTGGACTCCCTAGTAAAAGGGGCTGGGCACCAACCCTAGCCACTGGGATGCACAAACCAGTGAATAGTAGTGCCAGTCCCAAGCCTGGATAAATAAGCCGGTAGTTTAAGCCAGGTAAAACAATTCGAATTTAATAATGCATACAGATCGACGGAGGCGACCCCCTAATGGGCGAAGCATAAAGGATTCGTGTTAAGATAAGTGTAGTGTAGACTTACAGGTGCTGTATCGAATGGCCACAGCTTCACTCTGTGCTCCGTCAGCATAGAGGGCAGAAAGAGAGATCTGATACTCCTTATCATCCTCGACATCCTCCAACACGACTTCCTCGCTCCTCCCGTTTACTTTCAGCTGCACAAATGATTGAATATTTAAATAATAATATAATAATTGAATATGAATTGATAATTATTCAAGCAGAAACATCGACTATACCGCCGATTAAAAGGAAAATCGTAGCGATGTCAAATTTTGAGCAAGAATGGATACGGATCGAGTCACTTTGGGAACTGATTGATATCGGTGATAAATAGTAGTGGATGTGAGTGCTATATTCTTTTTAACACAGAGATCATTCCATTATTTTATACATAGTTTTGCAATCACCCCAGCAATAAAAAAACATTGATTGGTTTATAAATAAAAGGCAACAAAATGTACTAAAAGGAAACTGTGTTTAATTATTAACTAATTTTTGTCCTTCTTTCATATGTTAAGGGAGAAAATAGTATCGTAAACCCTGAATTATGACTACAGCATATCTTTTGTACATTTTTATATTCAAAAAACCTTTCTTTTTCACTGCTGCAGCCCCAGATCATGAATTATTCAAACAGAAATGAGACATGTAGGCTGATGACTCTGAGCTTTGTCCTCTTGGCTGAGCACCAGAATTTGTTGCTTGTTTGTCCGGTTGCTCGGCCCTTACAGCTTTTCTGAATTTTCTGAAAATTCAGCTCACAGTTTATAATGTTTGAGTAGCTACAAGGTTAGCAAATATTATAATAATAACCATAAGTAGATATCATGCAGACCTGCTTCAGATCTCCTCCACTGAGAGAAATCCATTTAATCAGGTATGAGGTTACGTCGTTTGCAGCCGGCTCCCAGCGAACCGTCAGGGTGCTGTCAGTAAAGTTGGTGACCCTCAGCTCAGACGGAGCAGGTACCTTTACTGAGGGATGAAAAACACTCGCAAGTTACATAAACGAAGCTTAATTTACTAACTAATTAAAACTGTGTGCAATGCAGTAACATCCAGAACAGGATGTAAATCCATCACAGATGATACGCCCTACCGGATAATAGCACCAAAGAATAATTAGCATAAATATAGTACTTAATAAAAGACAAAAAGCTACAGAAAAACTGTAAATCTGAGTACATTTGTGATCTCATTCATGTAAACAATTATAATATATAACAAATGAATATGGGCATCAGTGGCCTGGTGGTTTAAGAACTGGGCTTTGTGATCAGAAGGTTGCCAGTTTGATTCCTAGAGCTGACAGGTCACGACTGAAATGCCCTTGAGCCAAGCATCTAAACCCTAACTGACACATGTGCTCACTGCCCCCTAGTGTGTGGAAATGTGTATTCAAGTGTAAGTTGTTTTTGTCCATTTAAATTATTAAAATAATTAAAATCTTAGTGCTCTCCAACCCCAAATAGCAGCAAATAACACACACAAAAAACAGATTAACACTAAAATAGATTGAAAGTAAGATTATTACTAAGATATACAATACACAAGGTCACTGATAAGACATGAATGAGACAAAAGACACTGCAGACAATAAGATGTAAAGGACTTGCAAAGACACAGTTGGGTGAAACAGTAACACTATAAACAGTTCGAGTATAATCATTAGTAAAAATATGGCATTTAAAAACCTTGAGGTCTTGAGGACATGTAGGATGTGCATCAAACCTCAACCCGCCCCTTTTTTTGCCTGCGCTCTGGTGGAATAGTAAATGAGGATGCACTTAAGTCTGGTCTTGTCCCAGCCCGAACCAGGGGCCAACTTTGTCTACTGCAGGCAGTGTTTGATAAATGGCACCGGGTTGTTTAGAATGTTAGCATTGGTGTTCTAGTATTATAACCCACTGTGCCATCTGGAAGACTGGAGTAGTTGCTATTAATTACATGTGTGTAAATAAGAGTTACTGCTCCATACTGCCCCTGCCTTCTTCGACTGTTTTTTCTAGGTAGCAATACTACCATCTAGACGGCTGCTTGTATTTCGCTTATTAAATGAAACCCACCAGACAGTGGAAAAGCAGACTATGAATGAACAAGCATGCATGTGACTTACATGTGGTGATGTTACCAGTAAGAGGTGTGGACAGGCCTTTTGGATACTGGGACTGAACAGAGATTAGATATTTCGACAGCGAGGACAAATTCCGCAGCAGAACCGTATTCACACCCACCACCTCTACCTATCAAGAAGTAAGACAATAAATATAGAGGATTGTTATCGATCTATTTACATCAAAGCTGCCTAAATAATTCAAAATAAACACACGTTAAAAAGGATTCCAAATCTATTTTAAATTGGCAATCGGTCAACCCTGAGTTCTTCACCGTACCACTTTCTCATGTCAAATTATAAGTCAGTTAGTGTATTGCAGCTAACAGGCAGTTAAACACCCGTTGGAAGAAATTTTTGGGCAGCCTTGATCTAAATCAATCAGATATTTTTATGTTGGTAAGAATCTATTTCTCTTTACATGCTTGACATCGCTTCCGTGATTGGTGCTGTAGATGATGTGGTGAGCAGGAACGTCAGTGGCGCCGGGTGTCCATGTGACCTTCAGTGTGCTGTGACTGACCACTTGGAACTGCAGATTGAGCGGAGAGGGCAGCTGCACTACAAAGAGATGTGGGTACAAAAAAACGTGTTAGTTTAGGCTACACAACGCTCATAAAGATATAAGATGTGAGATTGTTTACGGGTGGTCGCGACAGCAGTGACGGGATCGCTCGGCTCTTCGTCGTAGAGAGCGTACAAGGTGACCGAGTAATCTGTAGAGGGCATCAGATCCTTCAGGACCACATCGGTCTCATCCGATTTAAACTTTACCTGCCATACGTAACAAAAGCAATGATTAAATACCATAATTTCTGTGCAGTGTTTAGCTACTACTGATCCATAGACTGAAGATGCTGTGTCCAGATTTTGTCTATAATTCTGTTACAATTATATAAATATTCTATACAATATAGAAATAACATTTCTGTCATTAAATTTCCAATTTCCAAAAGCATGAAGCGTGTCTAAAGGAGGCGCAGCTAGCAGAACTAAACTCAAATTCCATAGTATTATTGTTATATTTATTTATACATGTACCTTTTATCTTATTATTTCTTTGTTTATTTAAAATTGAGCCTTTTATCTTATTTTTTAATTTATTTATAAATGTACATTTATCTTATTATTAATAATTTAATTTGTTTATTTAGGTTTATAAGGTACTTTTTTGTGCTTACTATTTATATTTATTTTAAAATGTGCCCTTTATCTAGCTATAATTTGTATTTTTTTTATTTATAAATGTGCCTTCTAACTTTTTATATTTATTCACAAATGCACTTTTATCTTATAATTATTTATAATTATGTATAAATGTACCGTTTATTATTTATAATTTACCGTTTTTATTATTATTAGTATCTAGGTTTATTTATAAACATGAATATTATCTTATTAGTATTTATATTAAATATTAAATATACCTTATATCTTATTATTTATCTTATTTTCATAAATATTTATTTTTTGTTATTTTGTCCGTTATGAGGATGCCCTGTTTGGCTTTTCCTTTTCACAGTACGACCGACAGTGGTGGTCAACCAATACATTTTTGCTGATGGCATTAAAATGTTACTACACTGACCGGAAAGAACCACAAATGTCACTAAATGTGTATGAAACATTACAATCTTTAGTGATTTTGAAATTCTTAACGTTTTTACAAACATCAACAAAGCTTAAAAGAAAGTGCTAGATCATCACAGTGCAGTGGAATCCAGACTCACCTCTCGGGCATCATCAGGCTCTCCATCGGTAAGAGCCGAGTACAATGCCATGTACTGAGTAGCTCCAGGAGCTGACTTCCAGCGCACTCGAAGACTGCTGGGAGAGGCTGCAGTAACCTCCAGAGACTCCGGCATGGCCAGCATCGCTACAGAAGCGAGGGACGTTGAGAAAAGCACCATTGTGGAAGAATAACTAATAATAGAATGTAATATATAATGCCATACCTGTTGTGAACATGCCTTTGAGTGGAAAGCCCACCCTGTGCTCATACATAGGAAAGACTAAAACATTGTACTGGGTCTGTGAGGACAGACCGGTTAGCATCACAGTGGAAGTAGATCCATTTAACAACATCTGTAAAAACATGGAGTATTAAAAGACATTACAGTTTATAATGACCACTGACGTCTCTTTAACAGAAAAACTGTTAGAAACTTGGAACTATTACTCAACAAGTGAACACTATCTATCTACCGATCTACCTACCGATCTACCTACCAACCTACCGACCGATCTACCGATCTACCGACCTACCGACCGACCTACCTACCTACCTACCTACCTACCTACCTACCTACCTACCTACCTACCTACCTACCGATCTACCTACCTACCTACTTATCTACCTACCTACCTACTTATCTACCTACCGATCTACCTACCTACCTACTTATCTACCTACCTACCTACCTACCTACCTACCGATCTACCTACCTACCTACCTCCCTCCCTTTCTACCTACCTACCTACCTACCTACCTATCTAGTCCTGTCCTGTCCGTCTAAATCTATCCATCCAGCCATCCATCCATCTATCTAGTCTTGTCCTGTCCTGTCTGTCTGTCTGTCTATAACTTTTGATATAAATGTATATTTGTGTGTGTGTGTGTGTTATAAGTATTTGCACTTTTCTATAAAATTCTATATATTATATGCACATATATTATGTGTATTGTTATGTGTAATAAAAACAAGTGTTTTTCCAGCAGATCCTGTAAGAATGTTTTACTTTTAACTCCCATAATTAAAAACATGCATTTCAGGTTAACTGGAGATGTTAAACTGCTGTAGGTACTTGGCAGTAAGTTCGTCCCAAACTGCATACTAACGTAAGTGTACTGTAAGTTAGTGATTAGTGTAGACAGTGAACGCTACATTTTGGGGGCTTAGTGATGATCTAATTTAATTGCGGTTCAAAATTTTCACCAGTTTTTGTTTATTTAATGAATTTTTATGCTTAAAATTTCTTTTGTTTACCCTAACGCTACTCACATTTATACGAAGCAGCCGTATGATTCGTTAATGGCCATTATTAATCCCACCTCTTCTGTTATGTTGGTATAATGGCGTGAGTGTGAATATCTAATTACATATAATTACAATAGACAAACAACCAAGAAATTTAAAACAGTACTCTCACATTGGGAAAAACCAGACAGCTGTACTGTGTTAACAGGAAGTGCTCCCGATACTAATAGTGGTCATTTTGAGTCCATTATAGTTCATGATGGTTTTATGGCTGTTGGGCCAGAGGCCGTTTTTCCTGTGTAGCAGTAAACTCTCCACCCATGAATAGTACAGAACCCTAATATGAGGGTTGTGATGTAAAACTCCCTGTGATGCTCACCTCCTGTAATCTGGACCCCTCGCTGTTGTGATACAACACCCTGTACTGTTGAACTGCCGGACCTGGGTTCGACCAGCTCAAGCGCACTTCTTTGGGTCCAAGTTCAGAGTAGTGCAGGTCCGTAAGGCTCGGGTAGGACAGCTGTGGGTTCTCGGTGGGACTAGCTTTTCCTGGTTAACATACAGATACACAGAAGGGGGCGTAGTTATACAAATGTCAAGTTATACAAACTGCCCGTAAGCCACATTTTAAAAAACCTGTAGCCTCGATACAGAAACTACAAAGGAATACATATAGAATAAAATATTATGTTTGACATTTTAGATTCAGACTAGCCACATCTGTTTTGATGACAGCTTTGCACGTTTGGCTTTATCTCAATCAGCTTGATGAGGAAGAGTCGTGAAAGAGTTCCCAGAGGTGCTCAGCACTTGTTGACCTTCGCTCTATTGTCCAACTCATCCCAGATCATCACAAAAAAGTCTAGATCAGGCAGGGGTCACCAACGTGGTGCCCATGGGCACCAGGTCGCCCGCGAGGACCTCATGAGTCGCCCGTGGGCCTGTTCTAAAAACAGCTCATAATAGTGAAAGTT
>JAOTRQ010101819.1:0-10156 GCA_028565875.1 Hoplisoma paleatum | reverse complement strand
TGTGTGTGTGTGTGTGTGTGTGTGTGTGTGTGTGTGTGTGTGTGTGTGTGTGTGTGAGAGAGAGAGAGAGAGAGAAATTTTGATTACTTCAGAGAGTGGATAAACCATGATTTCAAAACACGTTGGTCTTTCTCTCATCAAAAACATGAAGCGTGAACATATTTATTATGCTGAGTCTGGAACCTCCAAGTCTTCTTCCTATTTTTTCAGGGAGTTTTTATTTGCCAGAGTCACCTTAGGCTTGCTCAGCTTTTGTCTTTGGTCTGGAAGTCCTAACTCTGTAAAACTGCTATGTGTCAATGTCCATGGCAAAAAGCGCCATATGAATAAAATTGACTTGACTCAATTGTCTGCCTTCTTATAGCTATATTTAGCAACTTATTCCATTGTGTATTGTTACCAGAAGGAAATGGATTCATTTTGCCCTTTGCCTGTAGTTATTGTCTTCATAAACACTCATATCAGTTTTAAAAACACATTAACTGATCAACCCATCTGTGTGCCAAAACTATTAAACTTTCAAGATATCTGTTTGTTATTAGTTTAAACGTTTAAAACATGTTGAACACAAATGTGATTTAAATAATACAAATGTTTCATTTGGTTCATTTGTCCACAATCGATTCAGTTCCACTAAAGAATCATATGTTAAAGAACCAGAGTTCTATTTTGGACCTTATAATCCAGTGTTTATATTTTACATAGCATACCTAGTTAACTTGAAATATTTTACAACGTGTGTTTTTGGTTTGTTTTCAGTTTCCGTACCTGCTGGGACTCGGTCTGGCTCTCACCTGGAGCATATTGGTGTGTGTAAGCCGTGTCTACATGGGCATGCATTCTGTGCTGGTGAGTACATGCATTCAGAGATGATGACATCTATATGAAACAGACAGTCAAATTAAACCTAGCAAGCTTGATTTATGGTGGGTACAACAGCCTGTCTGGTAGGTTTGAATGCGAGGACGGGCAAATCACCCTCTCGCTGCTGTTACCGGTCTAGTCACCTCAGTCTTACCCAACTTAATGTGAGTGACAATCGATAAACCACAGTTCATAATCGAATCCACATTTCCACTGTTCCAGAGTCCAGTCGCTGCTTGTCAATACACAAAGTGAGCTTAGACTCATGCAGCTGCCAGTCATAAAATCTAAAGATTGTGCTGACAAGAACAAACACTTATCTTTAAATTGTGTACTTTAGCACTCAGGGGTCCCAGCGTTTTGTGTTCGCAGGGTCAGTATGTTGTTCTTTGGTATTAGCTGAGGAAGAAAGACAAGAACTCCCTGACTTACTTACCGAGGCATTAATTGCTGGCCAGTTTATTGTTCCTTTGTCTCAAATTCTAAAGGTGGTTTATCATGGTGATAAGGTAATTATTGAATAATGATATCATTTATGAATCATTAACTTTCCATAGCGTTATGATGACTTCTTTGTGTACTTTGTACTCCCAAAATTCTTTCGATTTTCGAAAAGAAAATTATCCAATTTCTTTGTAATCAGAGCTGCAGCTATCGA
The DNA here is from genome assembly GCA_028565875.1 of Hoplisoma paleatum. Taxonomy (NCBI): domain Eukaryota; kingdom Metazoa; phylum Chordata; class Actinopteri; order Siluriformes; family Callichthyidae; genus Hoplisoma; species Hoplisoma paleatum. The sequence continues at coordinate 8,634 of JAOTRQ010101819.1, read as the reverse complement.
ATATTTCAGTAATTGAGTATTCTACTGAAAATTCTTTCGGTAACTTGAGTAATGGGATAAATCATAGTCAAGAACATTTTGAGTAGGTCTTGTATGAATATTTTCACTGTGAGAACTTTAAATTAATGTATTCAGGAGTAAAAAGAAAGACAAGTGCCACACCTCATTTCATAGATGAAATAAACCTCGTAAGAAGTCAAGTTAACCTTAAGGACATTCTTATCTCCATCGTAATTAACTAGTCGCACATTCAGTCATAATCAACAGAGACACTGCGGGGAGAATGTTCTATCAGTAAGGTACATTTGGCATGTTATATTATGTTATATCATTTCCACCATTTCCTAACCTCTTGCATTACCTAAATATAAGACACCTCTGTGTTTTCCAGGACGTGATTGTCGGTTTCCTCTTCAGTCTACTCATCTTGACTTTCTTCTACCCAGTGCTAAAATACATAGACGCATTCAATCTGACATGCCGTTACTCTCCCATCCTGGTCATCGCTCTGCACGCTGCACTGGGACTTTTCTCTTTCACCCTGGACACATGGAGCACATCACGTGGTGACACTGCACAGATTCTGGGCACGGGTGCGGGCATCGCAGTAGCATCACACCTTAACTACCAGTTGGCGTTGATCGTAGATCCTCCAGCTTCCATGCTACCTATGCAGATTCCACCTCTGAGTTTGGGTCTTCTGGGACTCATCTTGCTCAGATTCGTGCTTGGCCTGTTAATGCTGATTGTGACAAGAGCCATCATGAAAGCGCTGACAATCCCATTAGTGTGCTGGGCTTGTGGAATCTCTAGCAAAGATGTTCGCAAAGCCAGGCAGAACATGCAGGTCGAACTTCCATATCGATACATCGTCTACTGGACTGTTGGTTTCAGCGCTTTCTTTCTCGTGCCCTTTGCTTTTACCTGCATTGGCTTGTCCTAATTGCGTATTGGGCAAGCATTTACTTCAGGGTTTAATGTGTATAGGAATCTTATTTAGGTTTTATCCCATGCTAGAAAATCCCAATAATTACTATTAATCCCAGATGGAATTTGGTCTTAAAATTCTTCATATTAATGTCGTCTTTCCCAAAGCTCTAACTTTCCAACAAAAGTATGTAGCGCAGATAATGCTGCCAATATAGAAATTCAGAAAAGTTCTTTTTCAAAACTAGCTTCCATATTTATTTTCTACATTTTGTGGCTTCTCAATTTGTAACTAGAGTAGATTCAACCTACTTTTGGGCACATATCTTTTGTGACTGTCGCTCAGACTTTTCAGGTTTTCCAGCCGCACCTTGAGAGCTTATAGACAAAAAAATCTTTTTTTAGTAATTGTTCTCATAACAAGGACGTGCAAGTTTAACGACTTGTTTAAAACTTCTTTGACTGAAATGTTTGTACAGGTGATAGAAGAGCTTTGAATGGCTGATCTTCTAATACAGTTAAAGAACCAAATGACCTTTGTTGCATTTGACTGGAAAAAGAGAGAGAGAAAAAACAGACTTCTGTCATCTAGGCTTTGTTAGACGTCATCTTTGATGTCAGTGGATTAGAAATGAGGATCATTCTCTTAGCTTAGCTAATTAACTCTGTTGTGTATTTCATGACCACTTCAGTACGGATATTTCAGGGTTGGTTGCTTGCACATAGCAGAAACATTCCCATTTGTTAGTTGTGTAACATTTCTTTTAAGTGTGTGAGTTTAATGTATAATTATTTGATACTTGAAAATGTTTAAAGGAATGGTTTAGTGAAAATAAATCAAATCAATTTTATTTTTAGAACCTTTATGCTGATTATGTGCACCTCCAAAGAATCACTTCCAAACAGTAAACGTTGTTATTATTATTATTATTAGTTTAGCGTTTTCTTTTGATTCTAGCGCAAAGCTAATTAGTTTTCCGCTGCTGGTAATCCTGAAAGCCTCCAAGGAATTTATATTTGCCTCTTCGAAACAGATGTGCACACTCACACTTGGATGGATTAGCAAACATGCCAGCTAGCTTTCAATGAAAGGAACAAAATGATTTCTTGCTGTTCCTCTAGTGTACAAGGCCTCGGGATCGTCACCAGGGTACTTGATCACTTTGTCGGCTTCAGACACTGACATATGTGTCTGCTAGAGCAATGGTCCACTGAGTGGGTTTATATAGTATATAAGAAGGATATATTTACGTTTTTCACCAGTGATGGAAAATGCGTTTTTGCTGCTACCACCTAGTGGTGATGCAGAACACTGACAGTGGAGACACAAGCAGTCTAACTGCTTTTCTAATTCTTTCTTTTTTTTTCTGGGTAATAAATGAATCTTGGACCGCTACTGGGACACTACTGCGCTAGAGGACACTCAGCCCTAGTAAATCCAGAAGCTCAGTGTTGGTGTGCTAGTAGTTCCATTTTGTTTTGTTGTTAGGCAAAATCCAACCACATATACTATCATACATAGTAAAAACGTAAAAATTGTTTAAATGACTAATTTTAAAAGCCGGTGTGATAATGTGAGGAAAGTTGATTCTTGTTTGTTCTATCACAGTAAAGTTTTTTTTTTTTTTACGTTCACGTTGAGTGAATCAACAGGAGGCACTGATGAACAGTTCAGGCATCTTCAGTAGGACTCCGGAGTTCTAGTGGATGTTCACTGTCCATATCATAGCAGATATGTAAACCTGAAAATACACTGATCATGAAGTTTATGTGACGCTTGTGCTACTATTGCTTTTGACAATCGAGTTTGAACCACTATTTAACCACCGCCATTATAATTTAGCATTTGTAAGGCTAAATACTTGCAATCTGAGCCTTTCTTCTCAAAAACAGTTTTAAATACTGAATAAACTTATGATCCTTACTGTTTGATTGTAGAGAAGTCAGACTAGCGCTTGTGGTATTGTGGCTGTGTAATATGCACTGTTTCTAAGATTGCACTGTTTTGGTGCAGGAGCATTCTTTTTCTGCATCGCCTGTTTTTATTGTCAGGTTTTGTCTCTTTATTAGCGGCGCCACTGTAGTTTTGGTCATGTTTATTTCAGCATGAAGCCTGAAAAGTTTTGCAGGTTGGTAACTATGGAGCAATTTGTTGCTTTTATTAGTTTAATATTTGATTTTAACTTTATTTGGACCAATTAAAAGTGTATTAGAACCTTGTATCAGATTTGTAAGTTTTGTGTTTGTATATTTTACAGCCTGTTGTATTTTGTCTGTGTGATCATCATTTGACCCCAAAAAGTTAGTTTGCACTAGCGCAGAACCTAATGTTGAAATATTTATCTGTAAAAAGATTTGTGTGTCAACTGAAACGGTTCATATTAAAGTACAACAACAGATCGTTCACAGCTAAAATAATCACATCAAATATGCACCATTTACTATTCTGTCAGAACTTTTCTTTTCTTGTTTGACCAGTTCTTTGTGCTTGCATTACACAGCTTATGTATTTCCATCCATGGTTTGCGATTAAGAGCACATAAAGTGCACCATATGTGTCCTCAATGACCAGCAGCATTCAGGTGCTTTGTGTATTAAAAATGAAAACTGGATGATCTGACCAACGGGCAATAAAATATTGAGCACAATTTCTAGTGGGCATAATGTTCTAATGGTTATAATGTCAAGTGCCAACACTCTCAGCTATGTTCATTTACATTTACTCTTGAATAAATGGAAATCCTTGGATTCTGTCATGATGATATACCTATGTTCCGCATGTTGATGTGAGAGAAGCAGAATTGTTCTAGAAGATCACAGTATAAATCACAGATTTGCTCAGACAACCTTGTTGCCAACACACCTTAATAGTAGTGCATATACACATGTTGTTTTTAAGTAACATTGACATTTAAATGAACAAAGTTAACTTCACTGAAATTAACTCTTAATTTTGATTACTGAATATTGACTTTTATTATTTGTATCTTCCACTAGTCTAATCTGCTGGAATAAAAAGACAAACATGATAGAGTAAATGTTTATAGTCACATCTGTAAGTGCTAAAAATCGTGAAAGCAGATACATGAGTTTACAAACTAAAATAAAGCACATGAAATATTTAAACATAAATCTAAGACAAAGCATACATGAATGATCAGTTAAACATGAATATAAAAACCCATGATACACATTGACAAATGTGGCTTTATTTATAGCGCCATTGTTCCGCCATCATGGCGTTGGCATCATACTGTACTGAGCAAGTTGACTGCTTTGTGAAGTACATCAGTGTATAAAGTTATTTCTTATGTAAATAAAAGTTTATTTAAAATAATTTTTAGATATGTATATCAGTGATATAAACGCACATTCTTTCTTAGTGATTGGTCAATTATTGTACTGGTTGAATTAGTAACTGATAATTGATTAACAGGCGCCGATCGGACAGTGATGGCTTATTGGTTAAGGTACCTGGCTAGAGATCAAAAGGTTGCTAAGCCCCACAACCACCAAGTTGTCACTTTTGCAAGGTTCCTGATGAAAACCCCTAATTGCCCAAAAATGTTGTTCAACTATGATTTTAAGTTGCTTTGGATAAAAGCTTCGGCTAAATGATGTAAATATAAGTGAACACATTTTACAAAAGTTAAATGGTATAATGCTAATTAGCTAGGCTGATGAATTAGGAACAGTGTGTTCAAAAACCTAGTAAGCTCTTTATATACAGTGTAACGCCTCTTACGTCATTTCATACATGCGCATGAGAAGTAAGCTGTTCCAAATCCCAAATGCATTAAATGCTCTCTAGTGAAATAAAATATTCATTTTGGCCATTTTTCTCACAAATTTTGTGCTTCCAGTTTTGCTACTTTGACAGGAGCATGCAATTTTATCAGTTAGACTAGCAAAGAGGGTATGCAGATCTGCACAGTACACAAAGAGACACACCATTAGTACTAAGTAGGGCAGACCACTAGGCTTTTGAACAGACTCTGGATTAAAAAAAGAGGTCTTAAATGTGTTTAAGGTTTGTATTAAGATGTTCTGCGACATTCAGTCGCAGAAATCAGTCTGTTGTGGAAAGAAACTAGGTTGTGTTGTACTTATTATGTTTAGCAGACATTGTTCAATACAGGCACATTCTTTACTGAAGGCACATCCTTCATGAATATGGTATTATCATGTGCATCTTTCCAGCTCAATGTAACGTTCACATCAATTCCCAGCTCTTTCACTTTCTTCTTAATCTGTTAAAGAAAAAAGCAAAACATATTCATGCTCAAACACTTACATGTGTTGGTCATACTTTGATTTGTTTCAGCAGATCTCTGAGATATCGCACAAGTAAATTTCAGCTCATCTAAAACTCAACCCCAACAGAACTTAAAACAGAAAGGACCTCTACCAAACCACCTGGAGATTACTCCCACCCTTCTTGCTGAGGGATAACAGTACTATCAACCTAGCCACCCATGAAATTTACTTACAGTAATGACAAAATATTGTTTCTCTGTAGTGTATGAAAGAGGTAAAAGAGATGTTGTGTCAAGCTGTTGTGATTTTTTTAAACTGTGTCTAATTTCATTCTAGTGTTCTCTGGCCTATAAGTTGAGGCAATAACACCATACCAGATCTAAGATTGCTTGTTGGGTTAATGGATCATTCAAATCTGCACCGGATGAAATCTTGAGTCTCAGTGTCTGCTTTCTTCTCATCTTGTCCGCTGTAGAGGAAAGACACCAACAATGTAAGTGTAACCTAGATGTGCTGCCTCATGATTCTTATTATGAAGCAGATTGTGACTTACGTCCATAGCACATGAAAGGATATTTCACAGTACAGGTGTCACTTTTCCATTTTCCAGAATCTGTTGTCACCATTGCACCACAAGTTCCAGTAACTGGCTGGCCACTCCCCCAGCTTCGGAAATGCAGGTTTGACTGATCGCTCCACCACCAGATATCTTGGAACAAGCCGATCCAGATATAGAGTCCAGGATTCACGAGTTTACTGACTACATTGTACTCATAAGGGGAGCGGATGCTGGCCAAGTCAGTGTAGAAGGTCCTACAGTATATTTGAGCATCTGGCCAATTTTTTAGGGAACTTATCAAAACATACCCTGCGGTACCTGTAATGCAAAAACAAAACACGTTATTTTAAAATTAAGTTTACAGTAAGGAAGGCTTTTAGGTATGAGGCGGGCATTTAGTTTATGTTCAGATTCACCCACCCACTTTTAATTGTTACTTAACTTAAGTTATTCAAACTTGTTCAAAACTTAAGCCAAATCCAGTCCACTATGTGCGACTAACACAGTTAATGATCCAAGAACAGAATACAACTGCCCAATTTAAATAAGCCACAAGTACAAAGTAAATATTTGAATTATTGTGAAACTTAATTCTTAATAAAATGCAATGTTATTTGAACCCAAACATACCCTACAGTGCACACAAACTGTCTGACCTTAAATTAAGAAACAAGATACAAGATATTGACAAGATACACAACCTGGCCACAGAGATTGGGTTGTTACACCCGGTCCTGGTACACGGAGAGGAGAGGCCGGGCTATCACTGCACATTCTCAATCAATCAATAAATCACACCATCCCCAAGTTTACTTACTTTTAATAGTGAATTATTTGTTCTTATTTGTTATAATTTTTATTATATTTTTGAAAATGGAAATACCCGTATTTGTCCTGCTATTAAAGATTCTAAGTTTGAGTTAGAGTATTTCTCTAAGGTGGTCTTACCCAAAATGCAATTGCCTCCATTCATGGAATATAATACCTCACTGATTGATTTACAATCATGTAAATCAGTTGCTGTGATTTTTACAATCATCAAATCATAAACTAGTCTAAAATTCTAGACCTCTAAAATGTGCAAGTGGTCCAACAATTTACTGAAACATTGTCGATTGTTTAACCTGTTTGTACTGGACATCTTACTTTTAACTGGATTATTACTGAATATAAAATGTCATCAGATTTCTGTATACTTACTACTGTAGCATAAGAAGTAAAGAGATGTTCCACAAGTAACATCACTCCAGCTTCCCCAATGTGTAAGAGCACATGTTCCAAATCCACCTGGTTTTCCAATGTCCCACTGAAGGAAGTTGTTTACAGGTGTTTGTCCTAAAGACCACACCCATTGACCTGATATAAGTTGTTGTATTCCAATCCACAAAGCACCACTATAAGTTACACCCACTTCAGTCATCATATTTTGCACATCACTCAGGCTGTCGACAGTAGCCAAATCATCATATCTCATTCTGCAGTAAGTCTGAGCATCAAGCCAAGTCTTTAGTTTATTGGTGAAAGTGTACTCTCGACTCACAGGTTGGTCTCCTGAAGCAAGAAAAAAATTGTTATTATTTAATCTAATCATAACAAATTGATTAATCAAATTGAAACATATTTTATCCTTTTCTTTATACAGTGGTGGAAAAAAAGTTTTTACCCCATTCCCTTTTTTATCTCAAACTTTTTTGCATTTTTAATGTATGTCTTTTTATTAAAAAAAAAAAGACTTATAACATCTCCTAGCCACACCCAGGCCTGAGTACTGCCAGACCTGATATTAATAAAGAAATCCCTTAAATATGACTTGCCTGACAAAGTAAAGTAGACCAAACAATTTTCAAAAGCTAAACATCATGCGGCGATCCAAAGAAATTCAGGAATAAATGATAAACAAAGTAATTGAGATCTATCAGTCTGGGGAATTTTTTTGAAGCTATTTCTAAAATATTGGCACCTAAGCAAACAACAGTGACAGCCATTATCCACAAATGGCAAAAACATAGAACAGTGGTGAACCTTCCCAGGAGTGGAAAGTCGACCAAAATTACCCCATGAGATGACTCGATTCAAGAGATCGCAACAAACCCCACAACAACATCCAAAGAATTGCAGACCTCACCTGTCTCAGTTAAGGCCAGTGTTCATGACTCTACCATTAAAAAAATGGACATGAAAAAGACAACTGATAAGCAAAAATAAGGCTCATCTGAGCTTTGCCAGAAAACATCTTGATGTACTCCAAGACTTACCCCCCAAACTCTGTGGACTGACAAGACAAAACATTTTGGAAAGTGTACATCCCATTATATGTAACATAGAAGTAACACAGCATTTCAGAAAAGGAACACCACATTAACAGTAAAGTATGGTGGTGCTAGTGTGATGGTTTGGGGCGGTTTTGCTACTTCAGGGCCTGGAAGATGAATTCTGTCTGTGGTAAATTTGTCCTGACCTGAATCTGATTGAGATACGGTGGCAAAAGATGAGGGAGCCAAAATTCCTCCACAGTGCTATGAAAAACTCATTACCGGTTATAACAAATGCCTGATTGCATGAATGAAAAACATGCAAAAGAATAAGAATTGATGTTTAGCAGAATGTAGTAGAGAAACACAATTGTTAATAAAATTCTTGTCCCTTAAAATTTTTGACGCAAGAGTAAAATGTATTTTTATAAAATGTTAATACTCCTCACCTTTAAAGCAGATAAAAGGATATTGTGCATTACAGTCATCACTAACCCACTGCCCAAAATATGTTGTTACAGTGGTAACACAGGTAGAACTAGTAGAACTTGGTTGTCCTTGTGCCCAGTTTCTGTAGAAGATGCTGAACTGATCAGACCACTGCCAATTATCTTGGAACAAACCAATCCAGACAGTAAT
>JAOTRQ010101808.1:0-10157 GCA_028565875.1 Hoplisoma paleatum | reverse complement strand
GTATGGAGTGTCACGTCTTCCTTTGTGACGCCGTTCAAATTAAAAGTCCCAGAAGTCCTTTGACGAAACGCAGCTTTGTTCTTTACTGCGACTAATCGACCAATGGAATTTATCCGACTAGTAATTTTTTTGGTCGACCAACGATTAAACGATTAATTGCGGTCAGCCCTACTCATTACAATATATTTTTGGGAGGTACATGTTTCTCTTCTCCAACAAATTCCAGGTTCTAATAACTATATTTCAAGATAGGACCTATCACTGTTTATATAATTTGTTGTGTTATATTCAAAAGATTTGTTTTCTGTTGAATGAAATCAGAAATCTAACACGAGACGGCCAAACAGTACAAAACATATATTTACAGGTTTTGTTTTTGTGCTTGTTCCATTTCAGGCACAAGTGTTGGAGGATTCCTTTTCGCAACAGCACAGAATGAATTCATCGAGCTTTTTGGTCTCGACGGTTGCCTGCTGCTGATCGGATCATTTGCACTAAACATCGTGGCCTGTGGCGGACTCATGCGGCCACTGCGTTTACCGGCTTACTACCTCAAACAGAGAGCGGCGCTGGTGGAGAAGGCCGAGGAGAAACATCATGAGAGACCTCGGATCCTTGATGGCTCGGGTAAGAAGAACTTACCTGTCACCAACTTGCTGATCCCTGTTGACACCAAAGACGCCTTGAGCTCTGAAAAGGAATTGCTGATCTGCTCAGCTTTGGTCCAGCTGATCAAGAAGAAGCAGAAGGCATACATGGACTACTTGCACTCGACAGCTGAACAGATGAGAGACAGGGTGTTCACGGCGATGTGCTTGGCTTTGTTCTTTTATAGCCTGGGCGCTTTTCCTCCGCTATTGTTTTTGGAGGATGTGGCCCAGAGTGATGGTCTGATGGAAGACATTAGTATCATCCCTCTGGTCTCAATTTTTGCCATCGCTGCAGGGGTTGGAAAATTGCTGCTGGGGATGCTGACAGACATCCGCTGGATGAACAGTGTTTTTCTTTATAGTTTCACACTGTTGGGTAGCGGTGTTGCGCTAATGCTCATCCCGGTCACCAAGAACTATGTGGGACTTCAGGTCATCTCAGTATTTCTGGGCTTCTTCTCGGGGAACTGGTCGATTACACCTTATATAACCACAAAAGTGGTGGGCATGGAGCGACTCACTGAGGCCTACGGCATCCTGATGTTCTTTGGTGGCTTCGGGATCATGCTTGGACCTCCGGTTGTAGGTAAGCACGACCATTTCAAGTCATAATCATTAACGATGGCAATATAATTTTTTAAATGTCAAATAAAAATCTGTCATTTACCGATCCTGACATTTCTCCTATTACAAAACTAAGCAGTTCTCTCAACAATCCATAATGAGCAAGAGCGGAATTCAGAATCATTTAAAAGTCACTGTATGTTTTTTCGGGTTACTTAAGGATCTACCGTGATGATTGGCCTTGCCACTGCATGAATCCAGTAAATGATTGGCTGTACACCAGTCATGGCTCACAAGTCACAACGGATTAGTGATCCATTGGGTGTTTTTCCTATAGTAAAATGATGTGAATTAGAATAGAATGAAGAACGAACACCTCCCATTTGATGATTGAATTGTCTCTGCTTGTGTCCTGCAGGCTGGTTCTACGACTGGATGCAGTCCTACGACGTGGCCTTCTACTTCAGCGGGGTGTGTGTGCTCATGGGTGGCATCCTGCTCCTTCTCTCTGCCCTGCCCTGCTGGGACAAAACCCACCGATCACCTGCCACGTTGGACACAGAGCACAGTCACGACTGTGAAACCGTGGCTGCCGTTGCCTGAGGAAAGAACTCTGGTCAATTTTTTTATGATGCTTTTTGTCTTTTGACCACTTGACTTTTTGACCCTGGCCACTGTTCTAGAAGTCTAGAGGTTCAGAAATGGAATTTGCAGTGTGTGCTGTTTCAAAATAGTGTATAAAAATAGAAATGCAGGATGCTGATGTCACTACAGTATTTTAGATGGTTTTGATACTTTTTTATATTTTAAAACACTATGACAAGGGAAGTCACCACTTATTGGACAGTTTATAACTTCTCCAAGAAAGTCCACGTCTTGCTTGCACCTGAAATTCGAACCCTGATTATGGAGATGTTCTGTAATAGCAAGTGTAAAGATTAGATAAAATGATCTAAATAAAAACTGGGTCTGATGCTTATTTTATGTAAACCCGATGGTTCAGACAAAGCAATACACCAATTTTGTTAAGTACTCAGATTGATCTTTTACTTAGACTGTTTTTTCACTTGCACTAAATGATCGACTTGCACAGTGTTGATTTTGTTTTGTATCGTTCATTTTAACCTGAAAATACATTTTTGTTATTTGAATTCTGTATTTGTGATGTTATACATGTTAAACGACACGTGCATTTATTTTTCGGTGCTGTACTGTGTGAAGGAGAACCGTGATGTTGCCTAGACGTATTTATGTATATTGTGTGTTTCGTACCAGATCTTTTCATGTCAAATGTTGTGTTGTTGTTTTAATAGAAAGTACAAAAAAAATCTAATCAGATTTGTCTATGTTTAAGTTTTTAAAATCATGTGTGTCATTTTGAAAAAAGTTTTTTCTTGTTCCAGCAGGATTGTCTTCTCTTTTGGTGGTTTTTTTTTCAGATTGCTCCTCCTGTATTTAGTGCTTGCTGGATGCCCGTTCTGATGCAACCCTCCTATATATCTGGTCTTGGGCTCTGCACTGAGAATACACTGCCAAGTGCACCCCCCAGTACTCGGTCTATATTGGCTGCTATTTTAGATGGTCTGACTGAAGCCATGTAAAAGATTCCGAGCGGCTGCACATTCCAGGTTTGTGGATTTCATCAACATGGTGAATGAAATAGTAGATTATTATAACAGAACCTGTCAGTGAGGTTTTGTTTAGTTGATTCATTTCACAAGATTGAATCTGGGGGAGCCAGTAAATACGCACTTTCTAAGAAAACAGGAAGGGTTGTGCAAACGCAGCACATTTACAATAAGGGGTCATTAGTACACACAAGGTTTATGACTAAAATGTGCTAGACTTTGGAAACGAGTTGTAAATGATAAAGAAGATCAAACAACCATCTATGAACTTCTACAGGTCAGAATGTCAAGCTCTAGTGATGGATTGGCTACCAGTCCATAAACTTTCTGTATTGTACCCAGTGGGTTTTCTACAGTTACTGGCTTTTTCATATATTCTTTCCAGCATCATAATGTCAGCAAAAATGATCTTTCTCTTAAAGTTTCTTTGAGTGCCCAGTTCTAAAGATGTCCTGACGGCATATTAATATAATAGTTATAAATTCTGCTGTTCATTTTTCTTCAGATTTTTGCTTTTATGTTTTCATACATAATCATTATACAGACAAGCTTGTGGAGTTTTTTAATAAAGTTTTTACCTTCTTAATGTACATTTAGAATAAAACAGATTTTATCCATCATGCCATCAGAGTAAAACTGATTATTCCATAGTTGTATTACTGCACTGAGTGACAGGATATGTTGTTTATCGTTTCAGTAAAAATATGTACCCGTTATGCTAAAGTTATAGGCAGTGTTAACGGTGAACAAAAACTTCAGCAAACAAATTGTCTGTAATCGAACTTTTCTTAAGAAAGGACTATGGATGTAGAGTTTAATTTAGTCAGGAGTTTCTGTCTATGTAAAATGCATCTTGTGGTAATTGTATAATTTTATTATAATATTATTGATGTAGTGGAAGAACACGTTGCTACCTAATACATCATATTACATATCTGCATGATAGTGGTTTCTTTCTATAGCCTTAAATATGTTATTATAAGAGGTGGATTTAGATTTTTTCCGACAATGTGCCCCTGAAAGTCGTCCCCCCCCCCCCCACTGCATTTTATAGTAATACATATTTAAACTTTTAAATAAATATTATACATATTTTTCGTGGTCACCGTGCCTATTGGCTAGAGAACTGGGCTGAAAGTAAAAGACTTGGGCTGAAAAAAAGAGTATCTAAAATATGACTTTTTTTATTGCACTACTCTCTGCGTGCCGCCAAGGGGCGCCAAAGCGCATTATAACGCTGTAAAACGGAAACGAGTGCACACACACCTGTGAGTATGTTCTTAGAGGTGCTAGAACACTCGAACACCTCGTCATCATTTTATTCATTGTTATGAATTAATTTTGCTTTTCAGGGCTGCTGTGTGTTCTGTCTGTACACAGAGAGGACAGACCAGACAGCCAATAAACTGTCCATCTGCAGGACTGAATCTGTGCGGTTCCCACACACACACACACACCAGTACACAAGTTGCATGTTCATTTAAAACAAGCAGGCGGTACTTCTGAGGTATTTTTGCGTGTGCTGAGTATTTTTGGCTGCGTCTTGATTGCATGTTGCTGTAGGAAAATCAATGGCCGTCTGGGTAACCATGGTAACAGGGATGAGCCCAGTGCAGCCGAGCTGCTGGAGTAAAAAACTAATGCACATACACACAAGAAATTGGCATGTTCCCTCTGTGTCCTCAAACAGAGGTAAGGGGAGCAAACCATAACATTTCACTTCCTATTTGCTTTCTATTTTGTTTTACTGACTTTACCCTATAGGGATCTTTCATGTCTCTTTATTCGTCATATTTATTCGTTCTACACAGATCCTCCACGTCTACTGGTTTCTACTTGATAGAAATCTTACATTTGCCTCTTTGGCAATGTTTTCCACTTTATAGTGGTTCTTCTAGTCTTCAATGGAGGTTGTTTCTACCTTTCAGAGGTCTTCCAGTCTTCCCAAAGGAAGTTCACATGATCTACACTGTTTTAAGGATTAAGGACTCTCTTTATCTCCACAATTCCAGTAACTTTCACTACTTCTTCCACTCCTCATGGATTGTATTTATCTTTCCTAGCTTATTGGTTTGGCGTCCTTGGTCTATTGTTTGTTAAGGACCTCCATACATTATTAACCCAGTCACCAACCATTTAACCACACACACTACCACAAAAGTAGAATTCGAGAACCACACACATTCTCTCTTAGGTTTTCAGCGTTTTATAGGAGGATCAGAGATGTACACACTGTACACACACACACACGACACAAACATACATGCAAAAATGTTAATCCTCAGGGTGGAGGATGATCATGCTTTTGTTGTGCCCTGATGCACCAGCTGTGCCCACAACTGAAGGGCTGCATGAGTCATTTGTTCTTCTGCGCAATTATTTAAACACTAAACTACAAACTACCTGTAAATATAAGAGGATGGAGGACTGGAGGGAGATGCTGCGACATTTTTTAACGTAAAACGCATGGTGAAACACCCACCATGTCTCATGACGTCATTTTACGTGCGTTCATACATGCACAGCCCCACCCGACCCCTCCCTCCATCCCTCCAGAGCCTGCTGGCAGATTCATGAAGATATCTGTCATCAGCCACTTGTTTTTTTATGAATGGATAACAGGAGGAGCCAAAGTCTGGTCAAAGAATGATATCACGCCACGTAAGATCCCCCACCAAGTCATGCTTAAAAAGATGCTTAAAAAAGCCTCCACGTAAAGCTCCACGTAGCGCCTAAACCCCATCCTTACCTTCCCTAGTTCATGCATGCTTTGCTCAATCACAGCCTGCCACTCCTCCTATAGCCAAGGCCAGTCTAAACCGGTCATCTTCCTCTCTGCTGACGCCAGCACCCCCCACCTACTTTTTGTCGATCCTACCAGCGCATGAATAATCTGTGCGAGGGAAGGGGTTGCCGCAGCGGCTGAAACGCCATCAGCATTCGCACACCTCCTCTCAGACACGCGTGTGCGAGGGGTGTGTGCGAAGACGCAGCGGCATCCAGCGCTTAGCGCTGTCTTGCCTCCACCGTGTCTTTTCTCCACCGTCTTTGCTGCCATAGCAGCATGTTCTGCTTCTGCCTGCAGGGCTCTTTGCTCAAGATCCACGCTCTGGAGGAGGATGCTAGCTCACCACCGGAGTCCTCATCCGATGAATGCCCACCCTGCCTTGGAACCAGGGATGACACAGAAACCCTCTCGCATACAAACGTCAGGGATGAACCGAACCCACAAGGTAACAATGTTCACGAATGCTCATGTTCTATTGTCTTGGTGCTGCATGTGGGGTTCAATGCCTGTTTCTCTGTCTTCATCTTTAATTTAAACGGAATCAAGAATATGAGTAATGGATGGGATCTTAGCTTTGTCAAAAAGGTTCTACATCTTGGTACCATTTTCTTGTGGGTGTCTATTAATAATGCTGCGAGCTGGTGATATACGCAGATGGACCACACCTCCTAACTTTCTGCTCGCAGAGCATCTTCTTATCTTCGTCATCAGCATACAGTATGACTTTTTTAAACTGCATGTTTTCTAAGCTCACCCTATTCGCACCATTGTTTGGATCAGGGATGTGACCGGAGAATCTCATATGGTTCTGACAGCAGCCAGCCACGGCCTGATGACTCACAGACATGGCTGAGTAGACTCATTTCGTTTATTAAACTCAATGCCCTGTACAGATATTTTCCTGTCACCTTCGCTGACCGCTGACGGTTTCAACTGTACACAGCCACTGTGCGTAATGCCAACCTCATTTAATCTTTATAAAGCAGGTGGATTTGACCTGTATAACACACTGATCTCTGTTATCCCCTGTTTCTGCATAGTTTAGAACCACTGATCAGCCAGCAGAGGTCATAATTGCAGCAGTCATATGTTATGGAATACCCTTTTCCCTGCCAATCATTGTCTGTGTATATTTGTGGTTGCAGTGGGTCTGCTTTCCTGGGTTAAATGCAGAAAACAGACCAAACAGAGACAGTCAATGCAGTATTGGTTAGATATTTTTTTTGTGTGTAGAAAGCAACAGGTATATATAAACTTTTCTCTCGATGCAATGATTGCAGATTATAGACCAGTCGAGGTAGACGGCAGCAACGAGCTACAGCCGAGTCCCGGTCCCAGTCGTCTTATCTCCTCTATCACAGATGGAAATAGCCCTCTACCCTCACCACGCTGTGCCAGCCTTAGCCTTAGCCAGCGCTTCAACCTGGATCCTGAGAGTGCACCATCACCTCCGTGCACACAGCATTTCATAATGTATGATCTCTCTCTCTCTTACTTATACTAACATGTTCATACGGACCAAAATTTTAGTATGTAATGTGTTTAATTAACTTAGTTTAATCTGAAATAGTAGCTTTTTTAAAACAAAAAAGCTGCAGTGAATCAAAATGAAGCAGTGTGCTATCATGGTACCATAAGGCATACACAAAGTTACATTTCAATTAGTGATTTACTAGATCTTTGTAATAATATGCTCACCTTGTCATTCAGGCCTCGTGGGATGGTCAGGCTCGAGATGAGCAATGATGCTAAAGACACTTCATCCATTGCACTTCTTACTAAGCACATTCAGACCCTCAAAAAGAAGATACGCAAGTTTGAGGAACGCTTTGAGCAAGAAATGAATTATAAGGTACAGAAATGCTGGTGTAAGAATGCATTACAGTGTTTGACTATTAATAGTAATAAGTGCTTTCTTTGATTTAAATAATTACAAATTACTTTTTTATTGTTTATAAAGTATGTATTACATCTGTGCTGGCAGTGCATTAAAAATGACCTAGGACATGAACAATAAATAAGAAAATAATAATTTTATTTTAATAAAAACCTATTTAAAAATAAAATAACACATAAAACCATTTTATGCCAGTTATGCACTAATTAAATGTTAATATGCATGGAGGTCTATACACTGCTCTATAAACCCATCTTCACTTGTATGAAATCCATGAGGCCGAGTTATACTTCTGTGTCAAACTGACTCTGTCATGATGCAGAGCCTCTGCGTAGGCATGAACCCCCTCTATAGCCCAAAATAAAGCAGGAGTAGCAACACAAACCACAAGAGTGAGCTGTAGACAATAGAAATCACGCACTTGTAGTTACAGTACTCACTCTCTGCATAAAGCACATTTTAAAGAATTCATTGTTCGATATCGATCAGCTAAACTCTACGACTTTTTGCACTCTTTGGCAAAATCTGAGAGTAAACACAAATGTGACAATGCCTTCTAAAACCAGATGCCCTCTAGTGTCGTGGTGATGAATTACTTGCGCTAAATACGACCTTCACGTAGAACTATAAAGGAAAAACAACAGCACTGAAGCGATGCCGTTGTCTGTTGTAGTGTGACAACTTTCATAAGCTTAGTCAGACACAAAAGTGGGTAGTCATATATTTTAGATATTTTGTCTGCTGAATATTAACTAACTAGAACCTCAACTGATGTCTTTCTTTTTTGCTTGCAAGCAGGTTTTTAAAGCTTAATTAACTTGCATTTCCACAATAAAATGGTGGATGTAGATTAGCAACAAGTCGTCCTGTCCAGGCATTGTGCTGGACTGTGAGACTGTAGGGAAAGAGGTCGTTGTCAAACCACATAAACTAATTATTTGTGACATAAATTTTACAAGTGGTACAAATATTTCGCGTTTAGCACAACGTTTAGCACTTAGCAAATGCCAGTGTTACTATTGGCAGCATCCGTGCTAGCATTTTATATGCTTTACTGTGCGTCATGCATTAACTAGCCGTGATCGTTAGTAGAGTTGGTTAAAGCACAAGATTTATTTTAATATAGTTTGATTTGGTTTTATTTGTTAATTGAATCCTTCGTTTTTTATACTCTGGTCTACATCGAATGAGCAAATTGGTGGATTGTTTCGCAATTTGGTAAACACTAGTCTCCAGTGTTTACTTATAGTGCTTACGAATCAGCTTTTTGTGAGCTTTGTCTCCCTCAGCTGGTTAACACAAGTATTGCACACGGATTTCTTCAAGATGGAATATATTTCACCTTATTTTGATCAGGGTCGCAGTGAATGGGACGTTAATCTGTTTCTCAGACATGGGGGGGAAGATTCTTGGTTTTATAATAAGACTGTGGGCATTTCTCACATTTACAATGGATTTATATATTTATTTTTACCGTTATACTGTGAATTTTCATGGTACAGTGGCCACTTCATAATGTTAAAGGTCACAGTTCTACTATACAAGTTTATAGAACATGCTGATTTTTATTTCATTTTATATTTTCTCTCCAGAGATTAATACTTTAGTTACATTTTATGTATCTTTGACTTCCAGGGAATGTTTCTTTGAATCATTTTTACTAGATGAAAAAAACTCAAATATTTTATGAAGCATTCAAAATGTTTCATCACTTTCAGTATGTTTAATTTGGCAAATAAATTAAGACCTTTTTTTTCCATTTCATATGTCATATTTGTATTCCACAGTAATGTAGTTTAAAATCTAAGTATTTTAAAGTTTGATAATAATAATAATTATTTAATATGTTTTTTTTAGCCATCGCACAATGACAAGTCAGCTGATCCAGAGGTATTAAAGCTCATGAGTGAACTAGCCAGGTCTCGGAAACAACTTAAAGGTGAGTGTCCTCGTCCACAGTCCATTCGTAAATACACACATCCCTATATTAGTGCAGGGTTCGAATCCCAAACAGTGATATTAGACCGGTCGGGGGTGGCTGTGGCCTTTAATTTCTGCCTGGTGTTTGTTTATTCATCATATCCATCACATCTATCCGTGACCCTTACCGGGACCTGAAAATCTAACCCTACACCCCTCCCTACCCCCTTTTTTCAGAGCTGAAGTTAAAGCAGTCGGTTGAGGAGTCACGTGGTCAGGAGAACGACGACCCAACCGAGTGCTGCAGATACTCGAACGGCCTGCAGGAAGCGCTAGAGCAGCAGCACAAACCTTCTCTGGAGGAGACAGTAGACATGCTATTCAAGAGAATGAGAGAGAAACGTCAACTCCTTGGCCTCCCTGAAAACATGAAGGTACCACCTAGCAATGTTATAAAATAAATCTTAAAATCTTATCTCTGCTCGACATAATATTGTTTTTGCTCGTCAATGATATTTATTTACCTTCCACAGACACATGTTGTACAGGAGTCACCAACATGGGCACCAGGTCGCCCAAAAGGACCTCATGAGTTGCCCGCAGGCCTGTTCTAAAAACAGCTGCATATTTTGAATATTGATATTTATTTGTTTCCTACCTTGTTAAATGATTGTTGAAAATGATTGTGAGAAATCATTTACATGATCAGC
>JAOTRQ010101797.1:0-10157 GCA_028565875.1 Hoplisoma paleatum | reverse complement strand
TGGAGGAAATTACAGATTTAGATTTTCTTCAGCAGGTTGTATCTGAAGGTCTCACAAAGATGATGTCAGAACAACATTTAAACTTCAACAGTGTAACAAACATCAAGATGGAGAAGTTCAGGAAGAAACCAGATGAGATTCTGATTGAACATCTGTCAGTGCTGCTGGGTTCAGTGTTCATTCTGTTCTGCCATTTGTACCAACATAATGGAGGATCATGATGGAGATCACAGTGTCTCATTCCACAGAGTCGATGGAATCACATAATTCTCTTACAGAAATACAACAAATCTCTGTGCTGAAGTTTGTACAACTTTAGTAGGAAGTGATAAACTTGTCTACCCCCATGTCAATAAAGTTGTGCTGTTTCTTTACAAAATCTACAGAACATAATATTCATAATATTTTTATCACTTATTACTTTGAACTTTTTAGCATGTTTGTGTTTTGTAGACTAATATTATGTACATGAATTTGATTTAATTAACATCAGATATTGTTGTGGTTTTTAAGCATGCATGTAACTGTTATTAAAGGCCAATATATTAAACCACCATTACCACCATGTTCAAAAAATTTAGATAATGTACTTATTAAAATCGTTGAACATATAGTTGAAATCAAGTGGATAATAATTAATTTGAATAAAACAAGATTTTTGTTGTGAAAGTATTTGAATACAATAATAAATACAAGCTATGAACTGAGTGAGTGAGAAGAACTGTTGGTCTTGAACCAGAAGCTGCCATGGCATCGACAGGTGCTGTATCATCAAAACACACTTGCGAGCAGTAAGGAGTATGTAGCCTGAATGTTTCCACCAGATGACACCCGGAGTCATATATAACAAGCTGCATAAGGGGAGCACAAAGTTAGTGGAAATAAATAATACAGTAAAATGTATTCAGACTTTATTCTCCAGTTAATTCTCCATTTTATTTAGTTTTAAAAGTTAATTTACTGTAACTAGGACAATTTAGCTCTTACCTTTACTCGACAACATATTGCTTTAGTCAAGTCAAAATATAAAGTGAAAGGAGCAAGAATTTTAAACAACCTGGCAATGAGTATCAAGACTTACGGTACAAATGTGCCACGGTGTTGTGAGAAATTGCAACCTATCTGTGTCAATGTTGTGTTTGTGTGTGTAAACCTGTTTTTTTAGTCGAAAATTATAAGGTCAATCGCAAAACATACTGACCTTTAAATTATAGAAATGACACGAGTATCTATCAGTTTAAGAAAAGAACACAACTGAACATGAACTCGGTTTGTTTAGGGAAATGCACACATTCAAAATCAAGTGTTGTTGATGTCTTTGTTAATAATGGTCTTCCAATCTGCCCAGAGTTCTGACCACAACCGCACCAATCATGTCAGGGAGATTCTGGGGGGTTTGAACAGCTGTCCCCACATTTTAAATATTCATGTACCAGTGCAATGCCTAATCCAATCAGCAAAATCTCTGTAATCATGAATTCCAACAGAAATACATCCTCAATGTCCTCCATGGAAACAGTCACCAGGCACACAACACACCACAACATATACAGTGAAACCTCGGTTAACGACCACAATCTGTTCAAAAAGGTTGGTTGTTATCAGAAATGTTCACTATCCGAAACAGATTTCCCCATAAGAAATAAAGAAAATAGAAATAATTCGTTCCCAGCCCCAGTTGACTCGGTAATATATGAAAATTACTCGATATACAGTTATGTTTTTACAATGAGAACAGTTATAATAACAGTACACATAGAGTTAAATATATATATAAAAAAATTGTACTGTGGTCTGATGGCGTGAGTAGATTGGGCGGGGGGACATCTGTCATTGTAAAATCAGCTTTCAGATTTAAAAAAAAACGTGTCGTGCCTGTTGTCCACTTCGACCTGCCGTATTCGGCCGTGATAATTGACACACGCATGACTTGTTCAAACTTCACTGCTACTATTGTTCTGAATCTTCTTTGGAACCATGATCGAAGGTTTTATTATTAAAATAAAGCACAAAAATTACTGAAAAAATAGAATATGTAAAGATAAGCAATTGTGACTGTCTTAAGCGCGAATAATGCTCGGTCTGAGATGCTGGTCACGTGTTGATGACGTAGCTGATGCAGTGACGGTCACTATCCGAAATTTTGGCTTTTATCATGAGCAAATTTTAGCGAAATGGTTGTTAGTTATCCGAATTGGTTGCTAACCGAGGTTCCACTATACTTTCGTGATTTGAAGAGCAGTGCTAAGAAAGTTTTTTTGAGTATAACTGCAGGCACAATGGAAATAGAGATCATAAGAGCCAAGCAGAAAAGCTAAGGTAAAGAAAAGGAAGAAATGTGTCTGCCTTTGATGAAAGCAACACTGATAAATATAAAGGCATCTCCTAAATGCAGAATAAAGTTGAGTGTCTCTGTGCGATCATCACTTTCAAATAGCTGCAGCAATCCCAATCATATTGTATCTCCCGGTACAAGCTGGTACTGAGAAGGTCCACTATAACCTTGCTACATTTGTTCTTATTCGCCTTTGTTATTTTCACCACACGGGCTGTATTGCAGTGTCTCCTGAAATGGCAGGGACACCACTAGGGATTTTGGGCCCCATGAAATAGTATGACCCTGGGCCCCAACACCCCAGGACACACCAACACTGAAAAGCTAATGTATGAAAATCTGTATTCCAAAGACCATAGTTTATTGTATTTAAATGTATTTTTTAGTACAGTTCATATTATTGAACATAAATATTACACACCTATTGTACACAATTAAATGTATGTAAAAATAAAAAATAGATAAATAGAATATTAATTATGAAAAAAAATATAGAGAAATTGTAAATAATTTCATAATCATTTCTTTGAGAGTTTGGCCACAGGTCCTCCTGGCACACTGAAAGCAGAGGCCAAAAAGTACTGCAAAGCCTCCTGGCTTTGCACGACACATCATAGTATTAGAATGCCTTCTGACATGGTAAAAGCATAGGTCACAGCAGAGTACAGCAGTGCCTTTGGTCATTCTGGAAGCATGTAGCATGGGCTACAACTGACAGTATTGAATGACAGTATATTCAGGTTATATGGCATTAAAACCACAACCAGTCTCAGAAGATACCAGATTTGTCAAGAGCAACCGTGTCGAGCAACAATAACTGAGGTAGAAAAAGAATAGTTTTGAATAGTCACTCATATAATTTTACAATGAAAAAAATGTAAACTGGAATTTTTATTTTAAATGAAATTGTCCGATGGTGAAAATTGTATAATTGGGACGGAATGTTTGCTGAGTTCTCTAGAAAAAAAAGTCTTCTCCTGAGGTCTTTCAGTTATGGAAAAAACTGTAAGTGGGTACATGTATCCTGGTTCATATATCTTTTTCAAAGTTCCTGGCTCGTATTGAAAATATCAAATATTGATTAAAAAAAAAAAACAATAATGTCACAATACCAAAATCATGAACCAGCACTGAGCTATTCCAAATTCCAGAAGGGACCCGAGCTGAAAGTTCCTCCACTCCTAATCAGGAGTTGTCATGGTACACACTTGGGTCTTCAAAATCGCTCAAAAGCACTCCCCTAAGATCTAAGTTTGGACTGATTTGAAGGACAAATGAGTAAAATAAAAATATAAAAGGAGCAGGTTAGAAATTTCTCTTCTGCAGATACGTATATGAGCAGAGACTACTAGCAAGCTAAAGTTCCTCCAACCCTGGTATATCAGTTTGACTGCAGCAATCTTCTCACATCAACTGGCATTTGGTTTGACTCTTCAATATCAATAAACAAAGATCCATTGGGGATACCAGGGGATTATGGTAGCAGAGGATAGTTTATTAATTATTGGCTCTTTAATAATAGCAATTTGTTGGTTTTTATTGATTTTGTGATTTGTGTTATTTTTTTAACATTGTACATTGTGAAGTACATGGGTGTATGTCAAGGCTGAATGACCTTCTGGGGAACTGATGGTGGTAGCGTTTTTAGTCCAATTTGTCAGTCCATTGGATAGAGGGTACTTGGGTGTTAAAATTATGTAAATTGTATATAATTGTTAATAGCCACATGCATATGTATGAATATTAAATTTGCCTACAATATGAAGACAATAACAAATCCATCACAACATACTGGTTTACTGTGCTATGAACTATTGAGCAACTTCATCTTGTGAGTCTCAATTCGTCATCTCCCTTTCACAGACAAACAAAGACAAGCCATTCAGCTTTTCATATATTCAGTGCATTGTCCTCAATGTACTCTTTGTGTACATTGTTTGTCAACTACAAAAAAACATTTGTACTAAAATAATTGAAAAAGAATTGGAGTGGTTGTGTGGGCTGATGTGAAAGAATGGGTGTGTATCTTACTGCCACGGGAAAATACTGACATTACAGGAGGTGCTTGTATAGACTCAGATCCTTTAAAATGTTTTTTTTTTTTTTTCATGGTATTCAACTTTTAACAGTTGAAAATGTTTAACATAATGTAATTAAACATGCATTAACATATAATGCCAACTTTGAACTGTATTTAATATTAACATATACTGGTACTCTTTCACAAACCTTTCACTGGTTTATAAACAGACTTTTTTTCTGCCTTGATAAATTAATGCAGAAACAGTATTTTGCACACAAAGCCACCTAGCAGACAGGAAAATATCACTGCACATCGGGTACCTGCAGCAAGTAGTATAAAATATGATTCAGTTGTGACGTGCATGTGCCCCTTCTATCAACGTTTATGTGACACTACATGCATTAAGCATAAACCAGCCTTTCAAGGGCAAGTGGAAAGTCTGCAGAGCAACTGGTCGGGGTTGTGGGGCAGTGAGCAGTAGAAGCTGACAAGGGGACTCAAACTAAAACAAAGAAACAAGGAAGTAAGCACAATCAAACATGGGGTGAGCACACAACACTGACTGGAACAACAAAACAGATAAACAAGCTCCAAGTGGACAAAATTATTTTTAATTTGAATGTGAAATTTGAATGTGGAAGCAAAGAGGGTGCAGGTGGAGCACAAAGTAACAACAGAAAGAGTTTCTAACACATTGTAACTGCAGCTCTACCTCCAGCATTGGTTGTTTGTTGTCACGTGATTTCAGGGAATAGCCATCTTGTCTCTTAAAACCTGTCTGCCTCATTTTTCATTCTAAAGCAGCACATTGAAGCTCAAGTGTTGTGGTAAGATTTAATTTTATTAATAATATTCCTTATTAAAAATTAAAAATATATATTTAAAATTATTAATATTATTTATAATATATTTTATACTCATTGTATCTAATTATAAAAAGGTTGTGATTCATACAAACACCTTTGTGATTTTGTGTTGTATTCATTGGTGCTTGTGGATTTAAGTGTACGTGAGTGTAAAGTGGGAGTATATGGTTGGATAAGTTATTTAAGGTAGGAAAAGACCAGACAATGTAGTGATTAAAAGGTTAGTACGAGAATCTTTATTACAAGAGGTGAACAGTAGCTAGTGAAGTTGTTGTAGGACAGGAGAGATGTGTGCAGAACATTTACTATATGTGAGAGCTTTTGCTGCTGAATTTTGTACATACTGAAGACGATTTAGCATTGTGGAAGTATATGTGAATCAAAGGTAAGAGAGGAGTCAAATAACAAATCAAGGTTTGTGATGGTTTGGGTAAACTTAATTGGTACCACATCAAAATGAAATGTGTAAGAAGTAATCTTTGCTATTTGAGATTTCGAGCAGATCAGCAGTGACTGTAGCCACAAAAACACTAAGCCAGCGATACTGATTGCTGAAAGCTTAAAGTAGAATGTTGTCGGTTATGATTTGAAACACGTACAATAAAACTTAACACAGGACCCCAGGGTGTGGAGTGAACATAATTTATTCTCCCATCTTGTGCTCCGCAAGCTCTATTATCAAATACCATGCTTAAACAAAAAATCAAATTAAACTAAAACTAAAACAATAAACTAAAAAAAGATTAATCAAATCCTTCCAGGAACGCCAGGATGTTGCTTTTTAACAGAGACTCGAACTCGGGTCCTCTGTGCAATAAACCATAGCCTATGTAAAACTCTACAGAGCTGCGTGCCTGTAATAAACACAAAGAGACATAAAAGGAAGAGGCATGCTATAATGCTACCTATTGGCAGAGTGTTCGTCTGCGCACACACACAAAAGCTAGTGACTTTCCGGGATGAATAATCAAAACAACCAAACTCTGGCACTAAAGCCAACAACCATACTGGCTTTCACTTTCTTTCACTAAATTCAAATCTCTACATTGTCTACCACTTTTGCACTTTGCCCAGGAGTACCAGTGACCTCTACCACACACCCGGCAGGGGGAATGTGAACAGTGGACCGACAGACCAGTACACGTAGATGAGATATTACCACATGTTTAGCATGCTGGACACTCAAAGAACAATGCTGAAACTACATACCTTAAATATGCTTGCAGCAGCTGACACACATTATTTTTTTATTACAAAGAGTTGCATAATTGATATTTAAATGCCTGGCTCACTGCACTCCATTACCCAATGATGTGGTATTACCCCCTCCATTACCCCCCCATATACCAAGTGTTAGAAACTGGTGTTGGAATGGAACACTTGAAATACCAAAACAACACGCCACACCTGCATACACAGGCTGCTTGGTTTTGAGTAGATTCTTTATTGTTCCTGGGACACTGTACAGATTAAGTCTTTTGAGACAGAGATAAAACAAAGCACTGGAAGTCTGTGATAGATCCAGAAAACAGAGTACAGGACAGATCAGATAAGGACAGATTACTTGACTGGCCGTCACGAACACCGTGATTGACGGGGATGGCAGGTATCTGGCCGCCTATTGTGCAGGAACACAAGGAATGAGAGGAACGTAAGACACGTAACGACAATCTGGCCCCGATCGGTGGTACCAGTGTGTATACATAGTGTGGTGATTAGTACAAGATCTGAGACAAGTGTGTAATTAGGAGCGTTGGGTGGCAAAAGTGCATAGCGTAACCACCCATCATTGACACGGCAACCGCCCGCTAACTGTCCCCACTCTACCGTACGAAAGCGAGCTCCAACTTTGGATCCTTACACCAAGTGCAGAATTGTGCAATGTCTTGCGAGCAAATTTTGCCCATATCAATTTATCTGCTCAAGACGAAGAGTTGACTGTGTGGGCCTTGATCTGATACCACATCCAACGGAATACTGTTCATTCGCATCACGTCCTCCAAAACAGCACAGTCGTGAAAAAGCACAGTGATAAAAATATAATCATTAGTATGTCATAATTACCACATAAGGGCATCTGTTGTAGCACCGCCCATGGCAACCACGAAAGATATGTGTCTGATTGTTTGTGAAGAGGATTCATGTCATTATTGAACTACAATAATGTTATCAACCCAAAACACTATCAAGTATCAAAACTAAAAATCTTTGAAAGTTGTTTTTTTTATTTTATTTAGCTAGGGAGCATATCTCGTTGTGAAGGTAACTATTACTGTGCAGAGTTATTAGGCAACTTAATTAAAATTAAATATATACCCATATCACTTGTTTATTTTCAATAGGTAAACAAAATATAACAACAGAAAATTTAGAAATAAACATTTATGACATTTAAAACCAAAAACAAGTGACCAATATAGCCACCTTTCTTTACGATGACACTCAAAAACCTTCCATCCATATATTGTCAGTCAGATTTGTTTATGATCAACATTGTGTGCAAGAGCCACCTTAGACACTGTTCGGAAAGGTGGACTATTTTCCTACACTGTTGATCTCACATTTTATGAGGGACCACAGGTTCTCAATAAGGTTCAAATCAGGTGAACGAGGGGGCCATGTCATAATTTAGACCTTAACTGGCCAGCCAGTTGTGGCATACTTGGAAGCTTGTGATGGAGCATCGTCCTGCATGAAAATCTTTTTTTTTTAAATGATACCTCTTTCTGTAACTGCTTAAAATCAGTGATTTCCAGAACCTGGCAGTAAGTCTAGGAGTTGAGCCTCACTCACACAACTTGAAAAGTCCCACAAGTTTGATGATACCAGGCCATACCAGAACCCAAATTCCACCTTGCTGGTGTCTGAGTTGGATTGGAGCTCTCTGCCCTTTACTGATCCTGCCTCGGGCCCGTCAAGAGTCACTCTCATTTCACCAGTCTAAAACCTGGGAAAATCTGTCTTAAGATATTTATTGGGCCAGTCTTTATATTGGGCCAGACATTTTATATTATGTTTCTTGTTCAAAGGTGTTTGGTTTTCAACATTCCGTACCTTGGCCATTTCCCTGGGTATTGTACATCTTGTGATTGTTGATACTCCAGTAACATTGCCGCTCTGAAATATGGCAAAACTGGTGGCTAATGGCATCTTGGCAGCTTCATACTTGATTTTCCTCAATTCATGGGCAGTTATTTTACGCCTTTTTTCCAACACATTTTTTGCAACCCTGTTGGCCATTTGCCATGAAACACTTGATAATTTGGTGATCTCGTTTCAAATGTTTGGCAAGAATTTTTGACTCTTTAGAGTTCGTCAATTCTCTCTTCTGGCCTATTTTACCAAAAGAAAGGAAGTTGCCTAATAGTTAAGCACACTTTATATAGGGTATGCCATTAGACCACACTCTCTTTATTATAGAGATGCACATTACCTGATTTACTTTATTGGTTGTTGGTTTACGAACCTTTATAGCTTGGAGTAGGACAACATGTATAAAAATAATGTTGTGATCAAAATACTCATTTGCCTAATAATTCTGCACTAGTGATGGGCAAATGAGGCTTCATGAAGCTTTGTGGCTTTCCTTAGAATTGTGCTGAAAATTATTCAAAGCATCAAGGCTTCAGTATATGTAATAACAGTGACATCTGGTGGTGATCTAAAGCTATAGCATCCACTCAAACTCCAGACATCACTGTAACACGGAGACGGCTTTAAATCCCAGATCAACAATAAAGGTTTTAAAAATCATATGGTTTGTTTGTTTTTTCATCACATGACACTACACAGAAATAAAATAATAATAAGCACTTCCTCAAAAACAGCAGTGTTTCTTTGAGTAACAAAAACAAAAGATTTAGTAAAGATTTTTGTTGAGAAATACTTGATGTTGGTAAACAGATGTTGGTTTCAGTCTGCTCCTTTTTTGAATGATTAGTTTCCCAGCTTTTGAAAATAACATGTTCACATGGAACAGACGATGCTGGTATGCACAAATATTTTGCAGAAAGTTTCCGTTATTCCGAAAGTGATCGTGCAGCCCAATATTTTAGTGGGTCCTCTCCTTGAGCCAGATGTGGCTCTTTCAAATATCTACAAGACAGAAAAAAACTGTGGATCTCAACAGTGGCACTGGCAGATGCACTGGAAGTATGTTGCTGGGACATGATTGTCCAACAAAGCCCACAAGTTCTGTGATGGTTCTGGTTCTGGTGCATTTGCACACAGGTAGTGGTTGTAGTAATATTAGTATTTCTGACACTTATTTGTACAATTCAGAATTTAACACATACATTGATGAGTACAAACCAGAAAAACACAAAAATATATAAATACCTTATTTATCAAATTATATAATTGATCCCAAACCTTGGATCTCTGTTTGCCAGCAGTAGCCATCACAATCAAAACTCTATAAACTCGCACAAAACTCCTCACAACCAAACAGTGTTTAGAGCCAAACTACTCAGAGCAGTCATACCTGCTGTCAAACACTGATAATACACTGAATAGATTCAAAACATAACCGACCTATGAACCATGGACAGAAGCAGTAATGACACCTGAAGCTTATGTGACCTGAGTGTTTTCATACATGCTCCAGAGCATGTGAAGCAAGTCATAAACACAGAGATCCACTACATGCAACATGACCAGGGCAGGAGAACCAGTGTAGAATGATATATATATATATATATATATATATATATATATATATGATTCAAGATTCAAAGATTTATTGTCATATGCACAATAAGAAAGCAGTTTTCCTTGTACAATGTAATTCTTACTTTGCTGCTCGTTGAGAATGCCTGATAAAAGTTCAGAAAAATACAATGACAAAATAAGAATATACAGTAATAAAAATAATATAAAATAATAGTGTTTTCTACTCTCTGCTATTGAACAGTATTTACATTTACATTCTGAA
>JAOTRQ010101786.1:0-10158 GCA_028565875.1 Hoplisoma paleatum | reverse complement strand
AATCCAAAAACATGCACTAGGTTGATCGGAAATGTGTAAATTGTCCAGTAGTCACACACAAGATCCCTGTAGAGATAGAGGGTTGGGGAAAGACCTGGCAACCTACCCCGTAAAATGTAATTGCCGAGATACTCTGGGATCGGTACACAGAGTAACCCAAGGTCGAAGTCGACTGAAGGGTAAAATAGAGAGAAATCTACGAGAGAACTACTTAAACATCATCTTAATTATCAAGTAAGTTTCAGCTGATGGCAGTCAGATAAACATGGAATAGCTGTAAACCATGTATATTCTAATAATGTTAATTATATCAAACTAAAATGTTATAAAAATTCTGTGTGAAATGTTATTGTATGATACACATTTTCCATGTTACGTTTAGGGGTAGGATTTCATGTATTTGACAAACACACACCACCTCCCAAGAGGTAAACAAAAGCAATTTCTTCTTTTTATTTTGGATTTGAGAATTCTTCACATCCAAACAGTGGCATGGTGTACAAATAATCTACATTATATGGAGAGTTCAACCATTCAAACACTCGTGAACAAACAACAATCACTACACAAAAGGGTTAATAAGAGGAAAACAGTATGTCAGTGTTCACAACCCACTAGTACACACAGAAGTTTGCTTTTATGATCATTGTGTCCAGAGGAGAAATCCTATGTTAATTTAGCATACATACATATTAGCATACATACACATACAATACATACCCGTTATAGCATACATCCTCAAACTAACACAAAGACTTCCAGAATGTACAGTTTGTATAGAGTCTGTAAAGGACAGGGGTGCACCATGTGCCTTAGTAAGCGTGCAAGATCTATAGGGGATCGGAGTAAGTCTTAAATACTGCAATGCTTTTGCCTGGGTAGCAGGATGTCAACATTTATACGCAGCACAGTCTGGGGTCATATGGAGAAGACATAGAAATGAAAAGATAAACAACAGATTGTCTGGTGATTTGATTGCGATGCCAATATGCTGTAATATGGACCGCAGCCATCTCACATATAGTGCAGCCAGCAAGCAGACACATCGACAGGGAAAGAATGATTATTAAAAAAAACATCCCTAATAGTGTGAATAACAGAAGGCTGATATGATAAATGAGAGAATTTGATCGCAACAAAATAGTGCCACCAAGCTGTTATATCATCAAAAGAATTTACCAATCCCGCTTGTGCTTGGACATACTTATTGACGAGAGTTTATTACAAGTGCAGGAAGAACTTAAAAAGCTAGATTACTCGTGGCATAAACTTACCGGTATAATGTATTGCTAAAATATGAGAACATCTTACCATGAGCCTGTTGGCCATTTGATTTAGAACTAGCGAGAAGTGTGTGTGTGTGTGTGTGTGTGTGTGTGTCATCAGCTGTCTTCCCAAAAATGAATGGGGCATATAATACAGAGTAAAAACCGCAAAAAAAGTGAATAAGCCAAACAAGGTGAATAGCAGGTGAGCAAACGTGCATATCCAAAGATTGTGTTGGTGTTGTAGCGTCATCTTTAACTTTACAAAAAAGACCGGGAGAAATGCTGCATAGAAGCTGTTGTTGTGGGGTGTGAATACTTTTTCCCAGACTAGTGATTGTATCTGTTCAAGCTGTCGTTTGAGCACAAGATCAGTAATGGATTTAGTGAGGTTCTAGCTGTATATTTTCAGCATTTAGCAGTTACGATTACAACAGAACACCATTTTGAGCAATTGATGGTTAAGGGCTTTGATCAGGATCCCAACTGTGGCAGCTTGGTGGGGTTTGAATCAGCAAGGGTGTCATTTTATACCCTGTGAAACCCTGAAAGTGTTTATCTGCTCGGGCCACTGATGTTAAACTTGCTCATGATCATCCTTCACATCTACCAAAGGTGTACAAATGAACGGATGTCTGGCTCTGTGTAGGACACGGGCGTTAAGTCTCACCAAACTCATCAAATGTCTTTATAGTTCTTGCCTCGTGTATTGGGTCACTCGGTCTGGCTATATCATCCATCAGGCAAGCCAATGAAAGCCTTATGGGCACCCAGCCAGGCCGACCTTGCTGGCTGACATTCCTTCACGAGAGTTTGAGAACCTGCCAGCGATGGGTTGGCGCGTCAGACTGCAGCACACTCTGGGTATGTTGATTTGAAACCACTTATTCTATGTGAAAAAAACCAGAAACTTGGGGTCCTGAGGTTCTTTATGTACGACTATAAGTCCAACATTGTTCTTGTTTGCCAAGTGCAGGAAAAAAAAAATCTGTAATGAACCAGAAGCTATCATGTATGTAGCCCGATGTCATATATCACACAGGTAAACTGTTGCTATGACAATGAAGTGTAGATTATAAAATAGTTCTAGAAATGTGTTTGGTAAAGCTACGGTGTATTTACGGTAATTCATTCATCCTCAGCCTAGACATGCAGAGAATCGTGTAAAGACTTGGGATGTAACGATTCACTAGGAATCGTAATGAATCGATTCACTTGGTGAATTGATTTGAAATCGGTGAAACATTTAAGACGTCTAAATATTTACTTTAAACAGCAGAGGGCGCTGGTGGCTTTCACCTACCCTGGAATCAATTCTTTCGATAAATGAAAGATAATCATAAATGCTGTTATAATCATGTGTAAAGTGTATCGTTACATCGCTAGTCAAGATGCAAAGTACTAAACAAACCAAGAACCCTGATGTATAGATCGAATAACAAAATGAGGTTCCGCTAGCTAGTCAGGGTTAAATACCGGCTGCTAACACGAACAAACACGACACACTAATGCAAGGCTAACATCGAGTTATGATCAGTTAACAGACTTAACAAAACAGAAACAAAAGTCTGACAGGCTGATAGATCTATAAAGCAAGATGGAGATGAATAAAAGTGAAGACGTCTGTGCCGTCGATACATTTAAACAAGCGCTCAGACCCGCTAAACGTCAACACATCACAAAGCGGTGCGCATTAACAGTTCTTTACCCAGCCGAAGGTTCTGTGGCTATACAAGCATTTACATACGGTATAATGGAGCGGAACAGGCAAGAGTTGGCACGACGGGCGACGGGATTCCAAGCATATAAACGGAATTATGAACAGTCGGTGAGATTAAAAAACGTTATTATTGGGTCAGACAGATTAGCCTAATGCCTGGTAAGAATTCCTCTTAGCGGTGCAGGGAAGGGGAAAGGAAATCAGCTGCACATGAACTGGAAATGATTTGACATAATGGGGGCGGTTGAGACGGTTCCCTAAAGGAGTTAGCATTTAACGGCCATGTGGATCATCAATCTGGGATTAGCATGACTCTCTGGATGCCATCAAACGTACACAGTCTGAATTATTAATCATGTTTACCCACGTCTTATTACATGGATCGAGATGGGTCACTGTGGAGGTTTATTAGTGTGTACTTTTTATTTGGAAAGATTCTCAACTTGAGTTAAAGAATTTTCTTTTAAGACGTTTAGTGAAGCATGTGATGCACCCCTGCCTTCACCTTCATCTTCTTCACCTTGAAGCTTCCTTGAGGGTCCAATAAAGTAGGAAACACACGCAGCTCAACTAGGAATGTACTTTTTTACCCCAAAAAATATTGAATCGGTTCACTTCAATGATTCTTTTGAATAGGTCATTTGATTGATATGTACTTTTAAAAGGGCACTGGTGATATATATTCCAAGCTAGACGGCAGCCGTTAGTGGCTGGGCATTAAGCGAACATCTAATCCTCTAAGCTGATGCACAGACGTGAGGGTTCAAGGGCCAGACTGGGATGGCTAAACGACTGGGTCAAAGCACCTCCCCGAAAGCAGCTCTTGTGGGGTGTTCAAAGAAAAAACGCTTGTAGACTCATTCATGAATGCAGACGGTGCGGTCCGATCCTCGACTGAGCTCCTTTATAAAGTCATGATAGAAATCTGCCAGTATAAAGGGACCAACAGAATCGTATGTCTGATCGGTGTCAGTTCTTTAATAGGGTAGAAAAAGGATCTCAACTTCTTTACACAGTGGATGATCATGGCAGGTTCGATAACCTCAAGATAACCATTTTGAAGGCTGTCTGGATGATTTCAGCTATATAAAGTATCATTTAGGTCCGAATAACGATACATACTGTAGCAGTCCGAGTATTTTTAAAAAAAAAAACCCGAATAAGCATTCCATCAGGCTACGAACAGTGCAGATATCTGATTACATCACACATGCTACACAGTCTAGCTGTATTCAGCAGAGCTGGAGTCAACATTAAAGTCTGCATGCAATCTTTAAATGGGAATTATAAAACTCAACCCACGGAACCTTATAAGTGTAGTTTGTACGAAGCCTCACGATAAGAGTTAAACAAGGATTTCATAGTGGACGGATTTCTGACGCCATCGGAGTGCATTTTTAAAAAACGTCAACGGCTCAGACGGCGAGAATAAAGTACCCATAGTGATGAAAGATTTCCATGCTGGCTGCAAAAAAAAAGCCATTCTTGCCTGTTCTGTTCTCAAATATGTGTAACAATAAAAAAGAACCTATTTAAAATGATTTCAAAGAAATGTTAACCTTTTTTTTACCACAGCCTTCTTACAGTTAGTAAGTAATGAATATTGGTTCCAGGTTCTCGTATATGTTTACAGCTTGGCTATATTACTTAACTGAACATCTCTTATACTACAAAAGGCATCACCAGTTCAAGTACAGTATATCTATCTGTATTTACATCAGCCCTTGTGGGCCAGCTTTAAGTGACAGTCCACGTTTCCGGGAGGGTCTGTCTGTCTGTAAAAGTCCGAACTCTTGCTGACCAGTCCAGAAAGACAAGGGCAATGTTTTTTATACTATTGCTCTACGTCCATTATGGTTTAATACTGGCCAGAGAGGGGTGATGTCAATTATTTTTAAGGATGACAAGAATGCAAGAAAAGTTTCACACACGGTCGATGTGCATACTGTGTGTGCGTGTGTGTGTGTGTGTGTAAACTGATACACAACTCTATATATACACACAACATGGCTAAAAGAAATCCACCACCAAGAAGTTCATTGTTGTCATTCACTTGTGTATTTATGAATAATTGTATGTATGTATAGTGAATATAGTTGTTGGTGTTTTAATTCCCTTAACTACTAAACGAATTAGAATTGAATGTAACAACAATCGTCAAACACATAGCCAGAAATGATAAATATCGTATACATACATACATCTGCATACAGCTCTAGAAAAAATAAGAACCCACTTTAAATATGATATAATGATCAGTTTTACAATTTCTGGGTGTGTGTTTAACCGAAATGCACAGTGACGATTTCTTGTATTGTACAAAAAGGAGACATAAGTGGGAGGACTCGCAGTCTTCCTCTCTTTAATCAGAAAGTTATAATTCGTTATTAAAAACTGGGGGCAGACGGGTGTGTTTTATTTTTAGGTGTACGTTCGATAATGAAAAAATGATGTGATATTATTAATGTGATGTTTCTTTAGTGCTGTATAGTTACTTATTGTGATTTCTTTCTATGTCAGATGCTGCATACTAGCGTTTATATTATATTTATGCTAATATTAGCTATAATATTTTACATTTGCATGTTCGAATTTGAACAGAGGGAATAGAAATGCATGTAATAGCTGATCCTGTGGCTTTGTCAGTGCAGTGATGTGTGCGAGTGATAAATTGTACACTGTTTTTATTAGTACGTATGATTCTGACAGGGTCCGGTGGTTTATTACAACAACCAACCTTCTGAGGAACTATTAAATATTAAATAAAGATGTTCTTGGTGGTGGATTCTGAGGGCCCTGTTGTATCTAATACACGTGTGCATCATTTTCCAGTTTGAATTACCCACTGTGCCTTGTCCACAGTTCCTATATTAGTAAACTTTGTGCCTCGAGTACCCCCCTCACCTGGACTCACTTTTTGAGGTCCATTTTTAATTGAAAAATTCTAAAATGCAACCATACGGCTGACTTCTAACTATATACACTTCCCTTCAGGGCATAAAGTATCGCCCCGCCCTGACCACTGGAGACTCTGTGAGGTTACATGCTGCCCCCGTGTTTGTCGGCCGTGTTGGAAGAGGGGCTGCTGGGAAAGCTCTTGTCGGTAGGGGTAATAGCGGGGCTGCCTATCCCAGATGAGCCGGAGCTGCTGGAGCGTTGAGGGTGCTGGGAAGGTGCCGGACGCACCGGCCTCATGGTCGGTGGTCTCAGCTGGGCGCTTGGCAGCCTGGCGCACAGCACCGGTTTGAAGGTGCTCATCATGACGGTCTCGGACGAGTTGGAGGAAGAGCCGCTTCCGCGACGTAGAACCGCCTCCGGGTCACGGATGGCGATGGTGTGTGATGGGCTGGCCGGCTCGGAGTTAGCCGGGTTCTTTAGTGGTTCCAGAGTGTCCAGCACTACGTCTGGGGCTTGCTTGGCTGTGTTCTGGCGTTCCAGCTCTCGCAGTTCGTGTAGAGCCGTGTTCATGGTCTTTTCAATGTCCTGTGAAATGATAAATGAGCATATAATGTATGTTCTATTATTATTACTAATTATTATATTAAAATAATTAATAATTAATTAATATATTAATACTTTTTAATGCACATTGTACTTTTTATATATGCTGTTTACAACTCCAAAACACTTTATGTACAGAAACAGAACAGTTTTTCTTACTTTACTTTTTTACTTACTTAGTTACTTTTATTCTTACTTATTTAACGTTTTCTTTGAGTGTAATTATGATGCTTCTGGGACCTTCATTTCCATGAAGGAACCACCCAAAGGGATCAATAAAGTTCTATCTTTTTACCTACCTACCAACCAACCAACCTACCTGCCTAACCACCTACCTACTACCTACCTAACAACCTAACCACCTACCTACCTACCTACCTAACCACCTACCTACCTGCCTGCCTACCACAGTGCAAGTCCGTCTGCATGCTTGTATGTAGGTACAGTGAACTTCTATCAAGGCCATGACAATATTCCGACCTCCAACTAAAAGGCCAGGAGAAAAAATATCTATAAAGTGCCATGCAGTAAGAGTTATATATCATATGTACGCTCCAAAGAAGAGCGCTTACCAAATTCTTAGATGCCTTACATGCTCTGTACCTCGACCAGTGCTTCAGCATCATGTCAGAAGCTTTTATTTGTTTTATTAGAATGTTTTATTATAAGATAAAAGCTCCTCTGAGGAGCAAGTGGAGGCTTGAAATAGGATTTAAAGCTTCGATATTCTTCATCTCTGTGTTTCAGAGTTGTTTAGGAGTAAAATAATTAATGACTTTTGCTGAATGGTGCTTCAGTCTCTGGTTCAGATGAATGATTTAATTATTCATTCTTTATTTAGCAGTAACGGTGAGCCCACTTTTCACTTTAGTACACAAAACACTCGATGCACTTTGTACTCAGCAACTTCGCATTCTAGACACTTGGGAAGTGATGAGTGTGTAGCGATCAGTGCACACATTACAGATTTACAGAGCAGATTTGAGTTTTGGCTTTGCTAAGCGTTAAGCTTTGAACGATCCGTCTCTCAGGGTCCCGTACATCAGCGCCGCACTTTATCTGACGTGTCTAGTAGCCGGGCCATGAGCGCTATAAAACTTACAGCTCGTCTTACTCTACTTAAACCAATGACCTGTCATACGACTCCACAAGCCGTACGAAAGCTCCAATGATAAATCATAAAGCCAAATTCATACGCGCACACGCAAACACACACACCCCTACTGAGCTGATGGACATCTATTAATAGCAAGACACACGAAACAAACAATAACACTTATAAATACACAAAATGTAATGATACCAGACACGATACTCTGTTCCTGATACAATTGTTACTAATTGTTATTAAATGGTGTTGTTGCGTTTAAGTTTTTCCTCCCACAGTCTAAAATCATGCACTAGGATGATTGGAAATGTGAAATGGAAGATGGGATTGATGTGCGGGCCCATCCCTAACCCAAGAGGTCATTGCATGAGGGAGTGGAATGTGGTCAGTGAACCTAGTACGAAGACATTTTGGTAAACACAGCTCTCTGGGTCATGGGTCAATCGTCATGGAGACCGAAGCATTCGCAAGTCTGAAGTGAAGTTAGAAATCGTACTAATGATAAAAACAATCACAAAAACAAGTCACATTAGCCTGACCTATACAGCAATGTTCCTGACCTCAGCTAAAGCTTCAGCCTCCAGACTCTTGTGGTCTCCCAGGCTACTGTGGCGAGTTCCAGTGACCGGTCTGAGCGGGTGACCATCGGCGAACACCTTCCGTTCGGAGTAGTTGATGGTCCCGGCGCTGCCGAAAGTACCGAGTCGTCTCTTATCGGGACTCTCCATACGACCCCTGCTGCTGAGTACGGCCTTGTGGGGACTGCTGGGACACGCCGCGGCCCGAGGGGGCGTGTCTGAGCTGCGCGGAGGACTGTGACTCTCGGCGGCACTGCGCCGGCGAGGGATGGCGGCGCCATCCGATCGCAAACGCACCCTTTAAAAACAATAACTGAGGGTTAGTGGACAAATTTTTAACTCCGTTTTTACCCCTTTAGAACACTGCAATGTACATCACATAGTTTCCTCTTATAGGGGGGTTACTAGTATTCACGAGTATGTACAGGTTCTAGTCCCTAACCCCTATTATTACAGGGTGGGGGGTGTTGTAAACTCACCTGCCCATCGCCGCATTGAAGTTGTACTCATGGGTCGGCTCACACGGGGACTGAAGGTCGTTTTTGGACGACGCCTTGTCATCTAGTAAGGGGCCACTGCTCGCCTCGCTGTCTGCCTTCTGACTTAGACTGTCAGAAAAAGCATCATCGCTGTCGTGAAGAGTAAACTATCAGTAAACAATCAGGATAAACATCTTATCTGATTCAAACTCATGCACAATGGAAATCTAGATCAAAATCAATCGTTCATTCTCGATGGGCTGAATTAAACTGCCCTACAGGTCAAACGTGGCCCGCAGGCCGTTCTTTTTTAACACTAGAACTATGAAACCGCTGCCATTTGGCAATTATACCTTTAAATCCCAAAGAACTGCCATTTGGCAAATGTGAATAGCTCATCTTGCCTCCAGTGTTATTTAAATTAGGCCATTACATTTGTAAGGAGACACTTTACTACACTCTACAATCTTCTCTGGAACAAGTTGGTGAACCCCCACGCCCCAAAAAAGTCAACATTACCAGATGCCATTTGGCAGCCTCTGGTAGAAAAAGGGGTCATATGAAAATCCTGGTAGTTCTAGTGTTAAACCACTGGTATAGAGTCCCTTCCATCCCGTCTAGCACACAGCGACTCGACCGTTATCCACTCTGGATCTTAGCAAACAGTCATAATATTGCGCCTCGACAGAGTCTGTAGGTTTCACCCTGACTTCTACTTACAGATCTTGTACTACGATGTACTGGTGTGGGATCAGACCATCGACCCCGTTGTGTCTGCCCTCCCACCAGTCCTCCGAAGCTCGGTGGTACAGAAGCAGAGACGCGCCCTTCTTAAAAGAG
Organism: Hoplisoma paleatum; assembly: GCA_028565875.1. Taxonomy (NCBI): domain Eukaryota; kingdom Metazoa; phylum Chordata; class Actinopteri; order Siluriformes; family Callichthyidae; genus Hoplisoma; species Hoplisoma paleatum. Next base: position 667 of record JAOTRQ010101786.1, on the reverse strand, counting down.
AGTTCCCGCGGTGTTCGACCGCTGTAGTCGAACTTAGCGATGGCCTCGATCTGCTCCACTTCTGAAAAACAAGAGTGGTCGATATATTACAACAACGTGAATAAACTGGTATTTGTTCATAGTTTATTTATTTATTTAAAGATCTGAAGCCAGATGAATGAAGTCAATAAGGTCACTGTCACATCACCACACACTCCGGGATGAGGTTTACATTTTCTGCTGTAACACACCCTGCAGCCTTTCTAATGGCTTCTGCCTGTCCTGTATGCAAATGAGAACAGGGTATATCCAAACCCTATTAAACTCAGCACGTATGCAGTCTGTTAGTCCTAAGTTTACTCTTTTCTGTTCTGAAGCTGAACTTAAATTGGATTTGGAAGAATATTAAAAATGTGAACTGGGCCAGCACGGCACTGCAATACGCTGTAAGCTAATACTGTAACAATCTAATGTATTTAACAGACACAGTTTGAGGTGAACAAAAGGACAGACGAGGAAATCTTTTTACATTTTACTTTTATTTGCATCTGGAACAGTTACTCTTTGGATGTGTTCCAGAAGCCAATGAGCTGCCTGGTTCTTTTTTTATATTAAGATAAAACCGTGTTATTAAAAGTACTAATGTACTACTACTCTCTCTCTCTCTCTCTCTCTCTCTCTCTCTATA
>JAOTRQ010101777.1:0-10158 GCA_028565875.1 Hoplisoma paleatum | reverse complement strand
ACACATTGTCGACAGTTCTTATCTGGGCGGGGCACCTGAGCAGCGGTTTGTGTATTTGTGCTGTTTTGATGCAGGTTGGGGGGCATTCGGGGTCTTTTAAGGTCCCGTGGGTCATTAACGGAGGAGGACAGTGGGAGGGTTTGACCATATGGTAGAGCTTAAATTCCAGAGGGGGGGGGGGGTCGGTGCACGTCTACAGTATCTTATCTTCACCTGCTGAGGGGGCCAGGGGTGTGAACCACCTCCCCCGCTGATCACACACACACACACACACACACACACACACACACACACACACACGCACACACACACACACACACACACACACCATGCTGAAGACATTCAGGCCTCAGCGAGACCCTACAAGTCGACCGGTGACTCTGCAGTGGGGTTCGAGTTGTGCCTTAGCAGTTCTGGACTGATAAACAGGATGCAGGTCCATTGGGAGATGATTGGGGTCGGTGGTGCTGAACAGGGGTGCAATATTTAAACACAGTTTATTTAACACAAACCAGACGCTGTCATGTAGACCCACACCATGCTAACTTGGTTTAGAACCTTTTACAGACGTCGTCATATTTATGTTTAAGCTTATTTATTCCATGTAATTAAGTTGATATAACTATCATACCTTTAAAGTCGTCATCATATTTACCTGATTATTGATATCAAACATTTTCATCCACATAAAATTTTATGTAACAGTTTTAAAAGATTCGTGTCCTGGTTGTTAGAGAACTGGACTTCTTTCTTCCAGCAGGTTATGACTGAATTCATAATTGGCACGTGTGCTCACTACTCACTACTGCCCACTAGTGAATGTACTGAATTACCTTTTGGCTTACCTACCCACATCAGGCGTGTCCTCGAACGAGGCACCGTGCTGTAAGAATTTTGTAAATAAATTAATGTTTCACCCAATAAAATCTACAAAAACATCGTAAACAAACAGTTCTTCCTGCTGTGTGTCCTGAACACTGACTAGCTTCAGTACAGAACGGCATTAATAGCATAAATAATCAGAATATATTAATATCGCAGTTCATCATCTACTTTTTACTCATGTTGACCCTTTAGTCGGTGGACAGTCGTGTAACTTCACCTGTAAATAACTGATAATTATAAAAACAAAGCTGAACGGTACCAGCGTGCCGTTTACTGGACTGTGGAAGTATTTTTGAGAACTGATGTGGAGCAGGACGGCGTGGTGAACGACACCATGATGGATTCCAGTCCTCTGGAATTGTCCTGCCGCCACTTTCAGGGTGAATTATGGGACCGTAAACACCTCGGCTCGGGGCCGGCGTCTCGTCTGAACGATCAGACAGGGCGCTCAGGTCTTTTGAAGATGAGAGTGTCGGTGTAAATGTTCAGAGTGACAGAACACAGAACTGCTCCTCACTGAACCGTGTTCTACCGGGTCCCATCCAGTCAGAACGGGTTTTACTGGGTCCCACCAAGTTCTACCAGATCCCAGAGGCTTCTACTGGGTCCCAACAGGTTACACTGGTTCATACCAGATCATACCGGGTTATACCAGTTAACATTAATATAACCATTAATCTAAACAATAATGTAAACGATGATGTAAATGTCAGCGTAAACAAAAATGTAAACATTTATATTGCTGAATTCTAGATTCTGTAACTGTCAGTGATTAATATAACCGTTAACACTCCACATTCCAGCCTGATGGCACATCGGGCGGCACAAAACACACACACACACCTGTTCATGTCGTTTACATATGCGCCAATTAGCATTTACCTTTTTATCCAAAGATATTTACAATGCAGGTAGTTAAGATGTAGGGGCCTCGCCCGGGGGCCCAACAGTGGCAATCACTTCTATGTGTTTATTTTTATTTAGAACAACAGGTGGGCCGTTATAATCAGGGGTTTAGTAATGGTTTAGTGGTTAAGGTATTGGGCAAAGACATCAGCAGGTTGCTGGTGTCCGTTCAAGCTTCACTATGACCAAGTTGCCACCTTTGGGCCCTTAAGCGAGGCCCTTAACCCTCAGTCATTTAAAATGGTGTTCGTTTGTAACTTTGGTTAAAGATGTGTGATAAATGATGAAATTTTAAAAGAGTAAACAAGTTTGAACCGAATGTGACATCACAATCGGATCGTAAATAATACATTTTCTGGTTTAAAACAACACCTACCCCATAAGTATCCCATAATCCTCTACACCTCCGTACCCACAATGCACTACTGTAGACTCTACATGTAAATCACTACAATCATCACAATAAACGAACCACTGTAAACAACACAGTAAAGTGTGAGTTCATGAAATCTCGTCATGTTTCTAATCTCATTATGGAGGAGAACTGAAGTGAATCAACTGAAACAAAAGGATCAATAGTTTAGGGATGTGAGGGCCGCAGGGACGAGATGTCTGGGGGGGGGGGGTAATAAAAGAAATGAGAGGTGTGATGAAGCATTCAATTACTATCAGTCTGCATTAACATCACACACACACACACACACACACACACACACACACACACACACACACACACACACACACACACACACACACACACGCAGCGGCTCATGACACCACATTCCAGCATGATGAGCATGTTGGCTGGCACAATGCTGAACACTCTGAACCGTATTATCATCATATAATATATTGTGGAAGAATAATATTTATTGGAATTGTTGGTATTTGTGTATCTCTGCTCTCTTTATCTGGACAAGTGTACTGATGTAATCAGGACCAGCCGGACTTGAGTTTAATAAGTTGGACTCAGACTGTTCTGGGTCACAAGGTAAAATTGTTGAGTTAATTTTTGCTCTTTTTAAACTGGTGTGAACAGCCGAGCTTTTCATGGCTCCGTTTCGGATCCTGCAGTGCTGGAGTCTGAATGGAAAGCAATGCTTCTTTGTTCGGCGTAGGGCCAAAACCACGGGAGGTTGTCATCCCCTCGGCCGTAAAAAGTTCCCCCTATAGTCGGAACTGAATCAGGCTTTGTGTGGAATTATTAGCGTCGATGACATGCTTCATTTATAGCTCATAATGGTCCATGCTCACATCTATTCCATCCTGTTAATCATACACAAGCTGCTCTGTGCATTACAACAGTAGTATATGCTTATATATGTAGTATACACTTCCTATTATATATGTAGTATACACTTCCTATTATATATAATACAGGATGGAATAGATGAGTCCACCGTGTGCAACCCTTGGGTATGTTGGATGTTTAGTTTAGCAAACAATTGCTATTACAACAGTAACATTTGCTAAAAAGGCTTTATACAAGACATAAGACAATGTCAACATTTGTAAGAATTTCAATTTCTTTTATCTACGTTTCATATATGTGTGTCTGAGCCCTGAGTCCCACTTCACAAAGAACTAGAATGGAAACTGGCAGTACAACAAATGTTATATTTATCAAAGCTGGCACAAATCCTCACAGATGTACTACAAATGTTCATTTTAGCTGAAAATATCACACTTAAATAACATTTTATTTACAGTTTATTAGAAGTAGGAACATGCCATGTTTAATGATGTCTGTTTTTCTTATAAAAATGATCAATTTATAGTATTTAAATGGTCACCAATTTTATTGCACCAATCAGGTCTTGTAATGCAGGTCGGCTTCTTAAAATAAAAAATGTAAAAAAAACTTGACAAATTACTTTATTAAATGCAGAATTCTGAGTAAATCAGTCTAAAGTAAAAATCTAACAAACTTTACAAGAAACAAGTTAAAATCCTAACAAATATATTCAAAAGATTTAGTTTTTATTTGTGTTTTAACAGCATTAGCAACATGCTAATGCTTGGACGGTTGTGGGTGCCCGGGGTGTTTCAGGCCTTTCACCTGCTGAATTAAACCCACCGCGACCCTGAGCACGACAGCCAGGCGTTAAAACACTAAATTAATAAAAAATAAATAAATACAAATCAATCATTATTATGTATATTTGCGATATTTTGAATGGAAGTTTGAGAGAGTTCACCAGAGGGCGCTGTGGACCGAAAAGTAAATTCAATCTTTGTTTCTCTTATTTTCTAACTTATTTTTAACAACAAAATGATTCATTTGACTGAATATTGTATAAAATGGAAATAAGAGCTATAAAAGCTGGTGATTGAATCAGAAGTGGGTCTTTAACTGTAAAGATTTGAGGTTAATCCTCTGAGGAATGCACCATCAGCACCTTGAGCAGGTTAATGATCTCATTAATGAGATTCATGTGAATCACTTGTAAATGAGTGAGGTGAGGGTGATGCCCCCCCTCCATTCACCCCCGGGCCACCTGAAAGAACAAGTGGGACCCAGACAACAAGGGGACGTGATTTTCACCCCCCGAGGATTTTACACCTCGAGCACAGGATGCTGTGGATTCTGAGATAAACCCCTCAGTGCCCAGATTTACACACTAATCATCCTATTACATTCACCTGTTTATACTTTAAATCACATTATAAACATACTTTATCATTTTTTAAACATTATATTTATTCTTGAGTATTTATTTATTTTTAGTATTTGTCGACGGTGATGCTGAACAAAAATGTGCTACTATAAAATACATCCACAACAAACGTACAAGTTACGGCCTTAAATCTAAATCAAAGTAGTTCAAAATGATTCTGTTAATTTTAGTTGATTTAGTTAATTGCAGCTTTTATTGTGATTTATTATCTGACATTGTCAATATGTTAATATGTATTCACATACATTTATTATTTTTCAATTAAAACTTATACATTTTATTTTCAGGATGAACAGATGAATTGTTGTTTCTTCTTTAATTAAAAACCTATTTTATTTTATTTGATGGACACGTATTCTTAAATGTTTTTGCACGATTGTGTATTATAAGTATTTTTTAGGCAAATGTTCATGTCTCAGAAGGTTTAATGTAAATTAAATTAAGTGTTAATGTAAATTAAATTAAGTGTTAAAACAAACAATTTTTAAATGAAAAGTGTGTTGAAATATTTACAGCTTTTGCTTTGTTGATTTATTTAATTATTTTTTTAAATTCCAGATTATTTCTTGGTTTTAGGTTTTGTTTAGCAAGTGCATTGTAATAATAATGTTGTTTTTGAACATCTGTTTGTATCTGTATGTAATTTTTTAAATATCAGTAGCATTAGTACATTTAAATTGTTATTGAAATACATGCAAAATACTAAAAAGAACAATAATGTGTAACAATATAAAAGTACATGTTTGTAAACTAAACTAACTTTCTTATTATAAAAAAAGAAGATAAGCATCTGTTCATTTATTTGTTCATCGTGAAAATAAAATCTTTGTGTGTGTATATATTGTGTATGTGTGTATATATTGCAATACATTTATAAGGATTATTATGTCATCTTTCTACACACATTATTATTTAATCTTGAAATATTAAAACATGTTCGGCAACACACTACAATCACACCCCATCAAACGTCTCCATTTCAACCACAAAACTTTTTCTTTAATCCATACAAACTTCGAACTCGTCCCATTTCCACCCCAAAATCACTTCCCACCCCTTTCCAAATCCAATCCTGCATGAGTTCACTCCTCTTTCACACTTTTCCTCCCCAGATCCTGTCAGATCCCACCCATATCCCAGCCTGGCCCCGGTGCTGACCACACCCTTCTCAGCACCGTCCCGCTATATGAGGGGAGCGTGTCGAGCTGAAAGGGTACTTCAATCACACCAACCCAAGACGTCTTCATACAGTCTGGATACTCGGGATTTTTCCACAAGAAAGCTTGAACCAGCTCTAAAGCATCGGGACGCCCGGGCCTTGTCAGGGTCCAGCTAGTTTTGTGGGAGAAAAGAAAGTTGATGATTTTTTGGGATCTGAGCAGAGGTGCTGGGATTCCATTCTGAGTTGGAGAAGAAACTGCTCAAGTCTCAAGATGCCACGTTCATTCCTGGTCAAGAAATATTTCACCAGCAAAAAGCCCAACTACAGCGAGCTGGAGAGTCAGAACGGTACAGGAAACTTTTTACTGTCTTGCCATTCGTTCAGATTTAGTATTTTTCAGGGTGTGCAGGGGGATGTGAGCCAGATGTGGGTTCGAGTGTGAGCTATGAGACATTAGAACCATTTTATACACGTCAAGAACCTACTTTCATGTATCTCCGTATTAAAAACTTAAAGGATTTTCTCAGTCACGTCGAGGTGTTTTCCAAGTGCTGATCGTGATTTGCATAATGAATTGAATTTGCATTGCACAACCTGATCAGCCACTAACTGCTTCTGCAGCGGTTAATTAAAACGATTAAAAACCACAAAGATGGAATCCATGAGTAGTGAGAACACGCTTTCCTCTCACAGTTTAGTCATTCCAGGAGGAAATCACATCCTCGTGAATCGAGTTAGCCCTCTCGTGTGTCACTGAGTGCTGGAAATAAGGCCCATTATTGCCCCACAGTCGGGTGTGTTAGCACAAATTACCCACCTGACTAATCGAATCCGCATGAAAGCTCGTCCGTGCCAACTTCTTCCATTTTTGGTGTTTATTCTTGATATATAGTATTTTTAGTATATATACAGATCTGGAACAAAAAAATATATCAGTTTAGTTTTAGCATTTACGGGGGTTTGTGTGTGACCCAAATGAGTTGTAGTGATTCAATCTTTTAAAATTCTTATTCTCGTTGATGGGGTAAAGAAAACTATTGCTAACTAAAAGTGGTCCCTGATTTATACATTTTATTTTGCTTATAAAATGCAGTAAACATTTTGTACTATTGACTAAGTCTAAATGCTGAACAAAATATGGGACTAATTCAATCTTCCACCGCTCGACAGTAACGTGACACCAAAACAAGTTAACTCGATTATTGAACCCGATAAACAACCACCTGATGTTGTATTTAATCCTCCTCTTTCTCCTTTAGGTCCTCTCTCCGCCGTGGTCCCGGAGCGCTACCCGCTGGCCGAACTCCCCACGCAGGACGACAGCTCCCTGGTGACCACGTTCTCCCCCGCCATCGTCTGGACCGCCGCCATCCCCATCTCCTTCACTCCCGGCTCGCCCCCCTCTCTGGCACCCCTGGACCTCAGCTCCCCCTCCAGCTCGGGCGAGGAAGATGAGGGTCGCTCCTCCGACCCCCCGAGTCCGGATCCTTCCGACCGGTTCCAGTGCGCCCACTGTGGGATCTCCTGCAGCAGCCGCGCCGCCCTGTCGCGTCACCAGCTGACGCACTGTAGCGCGGGCACCGCCACCGCCACCGGCGGGAACACGCCGGAGAGCGCCAGCACCCGGGCCGCCTTCCGCTGTAAACACTGTCCCAAAGAGTACAACAGCCTGGGGGCGCTAAAGATGCACATCAGGTCACATACGCTACCATGCGTGTGCACCACATGTGGAAAGGCCTTCTCCAGACCCTGGCTGCTCCGGGGCCACATCCGAACACACACCGGTGAGTCGCTAACCATGCTAAAGCTAATTAGCAGGGTAAAAATATGGTGGAGAAAGTTTATTAGAATATAGTATATCAAATAGAATATATAAGTGATAAATTGCACTAGAGTAGATTAGATCATCTTGTAGCTGAGTTAAATTAGCATTCCTGAGCAAACTAGCTAATTAGATGATCAATGAAGATGATCAAACAGTGACTAGCATGTTGGCTAATATAGCGTCAAAATAAAGATTAAATTCCTTTATTGATCACTATGATCAACACTTGGAATAGAAAATACAACAAACAAACAAACAATGCAAATAAAATATTTAAAATCATGGCTGTTTACATCTGTAGAATGGGTGGAGCTGAAAGTTGACTGTACACATGTCTGGATTAGACACACACACACACACACACACACACACACACACACACACACACACACACACGAAGGTTAACAATTTTCCGTATTCTCTCTGCTTTGTGTAGGCGAGCGCCCGTTCTCGTGCCCGCACTGCAACCGTGCCTTCGCCGACCGCTCGAACCTGAGGGCCCACCTCCAGACCCACTCCGAGGTGAAGAAGTACCAGTGTGGGACCTGCTCTCGAACCTTCAGCCGCATGTCGCTGCTGCACAAACACACACTCTCCAGCTGCTGCTCGTCAGCCTAGGAGCCCGGGAACTCGAATCCGGAGAGAATTCAAGAGGGGTGACCCCCCCAAAAAAGACTTTTAATACACCGGGGTGACCCCGCCAAAAAAAGACTTTTAATACACTGGGGTGACCCCCCAAAAAGACTTTTAATTCAAGATGGAACCACATAAGATTCTTTAATACAAAACCAGTGCCTTATCTCACACCAGACTCTGAAGTGACCACGGTTGCCAGAGAGCAGCAAGAATCCCCACAAAACGTTTTCATAAATTCTGCTGGTTTCATTCCTGAGATGCCCACCGGCGCTGGCTGGCCCGGCCCTGTGAGCAGCTGTGTGTGTGTGTGTGTGAGGTGCATCTCTCACCACTCTCCACACACTCCGAGCGATGTATTAGGACAGCTGTGTGAGCGGAGGCGGTGCGTCGACAGACGCTTCGACCCCGGAGAGCGTCCGGCACCTGTCCTAGAGACGGGAACGAATAACGCCTCCATGATTCCAAATATTTGTTTCCAGGCCGCGATGGTGGCGCTTTATTAAACTGTTTTTTAAATGACATTATTACATTGTTAATTGTGCACTACGGTTTGGACGCATGATGATTGTTGATAAATTGATAATAGTCTTATAATAAAGTTGACTGAAAACAAAATGGCTTTATTTACTGCTTTTCTTTTCTAGTTTCATCTTCATCTAGTTCATCGTAAGGTTGCTGGTTTGAGTCCCACCATCGCCCAGATTCTCAGATCACCTGACACAGGTGAAAGTGGTTGATATGAAACCGCTTTGGTCAGAATATGAAAATAAAAGCTTTTATTTTATAAGAAAATAATCCAGTTAGGCTGCTCGTAACAGTTTGAGAAACATGGACTAATAATCATAAGGTTATCGGTTCGAGTCCCACCACTGTACAGTCACTGCTGCCGAGCTCCTGATGTATTTGTTTATTTGAATTTTTTTATTTTACACTTTAGCTGGATTTATGACACAAGATTATATTAAACACATTCATGGATCAGTTCATTTAAAGCCATGTTCTTGGACTGTGGGAGTAAACCAGAGCAGAAAGGACACGGAGCGTCTCGGCTGAGGATCGAACCCAGAACGGTCTTATCTTCTGTAAGACAAGTTGGAAATGCAAAGTAAACGCTTGTATTGATAAATAACTGCTGTGGGTGTATAAAACATGCAGCACTTAAGCATAAGGAATCATGAGGTTGTCGGTTCGAGTCTCAGGAGTCGTCGGTTCAATCGTCTCCACATCTGCAGTGGACTCGAGTCCACGTGTCTTTTATTTGGTTACAGAACTGCAACACAATCGTTCCTTTCTTTGATCTGACTTTGGGTCGTGTGTGTGTGTGTGTGTGTCCCATCCTGAAGCGGTGTTTGGACAGAGTGACACGTGTGTGTGTGTGAGAGAGAGAGAGATACACATGGTGAGTACACACTGATGAAAAGATGAATAGACGGATGACGGGGCGGCTCGGAAAGCTGGTGTGGTTCACTGTGTGTGTGTGTGTGCGCTGTGGCGAAAGACGTGAGGACGGATGAATGGAGCACCTGCACACACCTGCCGCGCCGGCGGCTCCGGCTAACCTCAGTGCTAATGTAGCAAACGACGCTAACAAAGCAGAGAGAGAATAAACCCGAATGAAACTGTGCTAAAGCTAACAAGAGATAAAAGAAAAGAAACAACAGAACATTGTGTTAGTGTGTGTTACAAACACACACACACACACACACACACACACACAAACGCACACACACACACACACACACTGAAAGATCGATAAATTAATTCTCTTTATTATAACGATTTATTATTATTAATCAGTCGTGTCATGCTGGTTAGAGACTGAACCATGACTGAAGTGCTCTTGAGTGAGGCACCGAACCCCCTAAACTGCTCCCCGGGTGCCGTGGCTAGTGCTGTACACCACTCTGAGTCTCACTGCCCCCTAGTGAGTGTTCTGACTTACGTACCCACTTACTTACTTAGTGACTTACTTAATTACTTACTTACTAACTCACCTACTAACTTACTGACTAACTTACTACCTGTGACACACACTGAGCGCAAATACACTAAACTGATCAAGGAGG
>JAOTRQ010101756.1:0-10159 GCA_028565875.1 Hoplisoma paleatum | reverse complement strand
TAAATTAAAAAAGGTTTTACATTCTTTAAAATTACTTTGAATGTAATTTGAATAAGATTTTTTTCAATGCCTACACTCTCCAGTGTGTTTTAGACTAATGTTCCATGTTAATTTGCTTTTCTATGGTACTACACTTTTATTGTAGCTGAATTCTCTTTTTCTTTCAGGCAAATTTAATCCAAGCGGATATTGAGAGCGCCATCAATGATAACAAAGGAGGAAAAGTCAAAAAGAGGCCAGATGTTCTCAAGTAAGGCACAAGAGCATTTCTTCTATGCACATGCCTGTCACCATTTGCAGACATGTTTTTAAATAATGCTTTTTCATAAAACTCGCTTCAATCTAAAGATGAACTTAATGATGATGAAAAGCTTTAAAGGCATAGCAAGCTGTACAAGCTATATGGTTGCTCTGCTTACATGCATACTTTTTTACATAAAGTGTACAGTTTGTCTCCAATGAGTGTGTGTGTGTGTGTGTTTTTTTTTTTCTTAGAATGATTCGGAGCAGTGATGAGGCAATTCCACCCCCTCCTGGGGGCCCTGCACCTATACCCCCAGGAAATAGCAGTCACACAGGTGCAAACAGAGTCGCCACTTGGTCAAACATGGCCAGTGACACGCAAGACTGTGAGTACATGAACATGTATTCGTCTTTGTGTGTGTGTGTGTGAAAGATTATACTCAAGTATGTGTGCTAAAAAATTATTTGAAGGTATTTTTATGTATGTAAACCAAGCAGAATCAACGTTAAAAGTAAATATTAAATACAAATAATAATAGAAAAAATAAATATATCATGACTTCATTATAGTGATGGTATATATTTGCCAAACTTTGGCAAAGGTCTTAATCTCTCTCACAGCGTGTGCGTGTGCGTGTGTGTGTGTGTGTGTGTGCGCGTGCGTGCTCTGATCTGTTCCATTCAGTTGATAACCAAAGGCTGTATATGGAACATGATGAATCTCCGGATATGACGGCAGCGCGTGTGGACAGAGATGTGGTAAATGTCACAACCCTGTTCTTCTACAGTCCAACATCACACTCTGACTGACAGACTATGACAGTGATGTCTTGAACTGACAGCCATCTATAACCACTGTATTTAAATGTCTATAGCATTTATAATTCTGAGGCTAGTTTTGATCTTCTTGTCTACACATACTGACTTAATCTGCTGTTGGTTAATACATCTGTCAGAAACTAGTTAAACATCTACTCTGGTAGTGTAAAATGTCAAGCTCAGCTTGAGAGGTTGAGGTGTTCTAGTGTAGCCACATGTGGGTGTGCTAACTCATTATGTAACACATTTATGGATGGATTAGGCAGGCCATTTGTACTTATTTTCTTTTTGTTTCTTTTGATAGGCATGACTGTATTTTTGTCGGGGTTGATGCTTTTTATGAAATGAAATTAGAATTATATTAAAAAAACACTTACATTTTCTATCAGTGGAAGGCACGGTGGAGCAGTGGGTAGCACTGTTGTTTGACGGCAAGAAGGTCCTGTGTTCAATACCTAGCTGGTTTAATCCAGTTGCTCCACAGTGCAATAGGAAAAATCATTGAAGATAATTTCCTTTTAGGGGTGTATTAATTGGGTCAATGAACTGATCGGTGCATCTTGTATGTTTCTTTTTGAAAGCAAATCCTTAACCACATCCTGGATGATATCGAGTACTTTGTGACTAAACTTCAGAAAGCTGCAGAGGCATTTAATGAACTCTCCAAAAGGAAGAAAACGAAAAAGAGTAAAAAGAAGGGGCCAGGAGGTGAGCCTTGACTTATTTTACTGCACGGAAGAGACATTTAAATGAAACCAGCCAACCAACCGCCTGCTCTATGGATTTCCCACAAGACCATGATGTAAATCAGGTCTGGACTCACCCAGTCAGCCATGGATCCTGTATTGAATAGAGACACGCATTAGCAAGTGACTGAGTGGAAAATAAGATTTAATCATATGCATTTTTTGTCCAAGCTTAACATTAAAAACTTAACTTTATAATGAAGAAATCATTTACTCAATGTGTTTTCAGATAGCTTAGGGCTTGTCAAAGCTTTAATGTTTTCTCTCTTTCAGAGGGAGTTTTAACACTACGTGCAAAGCCACCAGACCAGGAGGAGTTCACTGACTGCTTTCAAAAATTTAAACATGCCTTCAACTTGCTGGTAAGCATACATGGACAGTTTTCTACTATAATCATAAATGTTTTTCATCGTGGATGGTCTGTTTCAATTGACAAGAGAATTCTTTTCTCTTGCACTGTATGATACTGTCCTTTGTAGGAATTGGAATGCTTCAAATGATACTGTTAACATTTAAGCTTTATTTTTCCCATCCTTAGGCAAAGTTGAACAATCACATTCAGAACCCAAGTGCTGTGGATCTGGTTCACTTCCTCTTTAATCCACTTAAAATGGTAGGTTGGGTAATGTGCCATATAGTGGCTTAATTCTGAATACAGCCTTGGCTGAAATACCAGCATTTAAAGGAACCCTAGGCAACTTTCATGCACACTGTGCAACACTTTTGTTATTGTTTAATAAGGCTCCCCCTACAGTCCTGGATCAAATGTTCTTTGTTGTAAAGCCAGGTTGCCATTCCTAAGGTCAACTATACTTCTGACTGTTCTGAAATAAAATGTGTGCATCCAGACGATCCAGCGTTTCGTTTACCCTGCAGACCACAAGGGCACCTGGGATAACCTTCATTTACCCTAGTGTACCCGACCAGCACTGAAATACGTTTATACAACAGTAGACAGAATTTTAGGCAGCACCTGCACTCTTGACTTGTACACATCAAACTGTCATTTGTTCTAGGTGGTCCATACATCAGGAGGGATAGACCTGGCCAAGAGTGTGTTGGTTCCCCTTCTCACTAGAGAAGCCATTATGTTTCTGCACTCGACAGGCACTGCTGACGAGCGCCATCTGTGGGTCACACTTGGAGATGGATGGACTAAATGCAGGTATTAACCTGGAACAAATGTGTGAGATTGGATGCCATGGACATTTATTTGACTGCTGTTGATCATTAATTTTTATCTGCATTTTTTATTTTAACTCTGATGTGTAAATGTATGTTTAAAAATGAAAACCGTGTTCATAACCTGGACTTGGACATTTGTCTGGTGTAAGGTGTAGGTTTATGGTTTTTTAGGACATGGACTGGTGCACTAAAATAGCCTGCTGTAAATCACTGTATAATCTCAGCATTTTGAAAATATATTTTCAAAATATATCACAAAACATTTCACTGCCGGTTGTACTGTGTATAACTATGTATGTGACGAATAAACCTTGTTTTATCATAGACTGAATTCACCGGCATTAAATTGTCAACTATTGTCAACAATTGTCATGTTCAGTGTAATTTTGTGAACTAATGAACATTGCTGTTTTTTTTTGCACAATATGTATTGCGCTAAATTGTTTATATGCGGTACAGTATATTATATTTACAAATCCGAATCATCGCTTTTGGAGAATGGTCAGGGTTTGTGAATGTTTTTTTATTTATTTATTAGCTAGACAAAGGCTGATCTTGTTCTTCTTCTTCTCCTTCTTTGTAGTGGAAAAAGGCTGATTTTATACTGGCCTGTTGTCTCTTTCAGAACTGTGTGTGTGTGTGTGTGTATGTGTGTGTGTGTGCGTGTGTGTGGTATAAATCTTTTGTCTATGTATGGATTTTAAATTAATACAGGTCAAACTTTCAGTTGATTGATCATTTCTGCATATGCTTGATGAAATATGTGACTAATAAAGCCTGAATTCCTTCCTTTTCTTAGGCTTGAGTGGCCTAAGGACCATTGTTTCCCTCCTCACACCTTGCGTTTTCGGGATGGTTGGGAGCCACCACTGCTGGTAAACAGAGATCATGGCTTGATGCAGCTGGCTGAGAGTCTGGCTCAGGCTGACATCCCTAGACAGGAAGTAAGTCTTCAATGACTATCTGAACTGACAGAGCTGTGATTTTCCCCTTTGGATTCATTTTGAGGGGAGTGATGTTTTAGTGGTTAATGTACTGTGCTAGAGATAAGGTCACCGGGTTGCTACTCTTTAAACCCTAAGCATGGACTCTCAATAGCTCAAAAATGTTATGGCTACTAACTGCTTCTCATGCACAGCAATGTGCACTGATTGGCTTAAATGTGGAGGTATCATTCTTCAGTGTGTAAAAGCAGTGGAGCCTGATCTCAAATGTCTGTGTTTTCTCATCAGCAGCAGCAGCAGCCGCAGCAGCAGCAGACTGGTATGCAGGGTTCTCTCTCAGCAGATGGGTATGGGTTCAGCAACACCTCTTATGATCACATGCACCTGTTGGACACACAAAGCGCAGTGGCCGCATTTAAACAGGCATTCAGTCGCTACATAGATAGGTAACAATCAACTGACTGTAAACAGGCTCTGGAGAACTGTCCAAGTGTGCACTGGAATTCTCTCTGGGAAAATAATCTAACCTGGTCACTAGAACTAATTCTTTCACTGGCACTGATCTTCTGCTTGCGTTCTTTTTCAATGCTTTATTTCTGAACTTTCCAACCCTGTTCCATACTTTGGACTCTTCTCCAGGGCAGTTAGTAATGATGTTCATCTAAAACACCTAAACATTTCATATGTCGACATTAAACTGTTGTAAGCAGTGTTTGTGACTGTTTTGACTGATCATCAGGAGTAAACACATAAAACACATCCTAAGAACTGCTGGTACCCTTTTCCTCATCTTATAATGAATCTGAATTTAAACCAAGAAAACTGTCTAGACACAATAGCTTTTATATTTTATAGTTTCACTGTGGGGAATAAGCAGTATCAGCAAATACATTACAAACAAAACTATAAGGCTTAATAATTAACTGTTTTATTGCAGAAATGTCATCTCTGGTTAATGATCTAATTCTTTGGAGAGTTAGGGTTTAGTGCTTAAGGAACTGGGCTGGTTCAAGCCCCACTACCACAAAGTTTCCACTGTTGAGTCTATGAGAAAACCCCTTAACCCTCGATTGCTCAAAATGTTTTGTTGTAAAGTCGCTTTGGATAAGGGTCTCTGCTAAATGCTGAAAATGTAATAAATGTTATTGAATGAACGCCTTAATTTGTCATTATACAGTATAACGGAATTCTTTTTTTTTGCATACCCTGTCTTGTATGCAATTTAGGGTCAGGGTACAGGACCAGCCATCAAATAGTGTAGTAGAGCCTTGATATGAACCCCCAATCTTCCAGTTGATAGCCCAACGCTCTCCACTGCTTTGGAGATGCTTTTGGAAATGTTAGGTGAATGGCATTATTGTTTTGTCTCACTAGCATATGCTTCACTGTCTCACTAGAGGAATCCACTGGAAACCCGGTCAGACAGATAGAGAACATGCAAACATCCAATTAGTCAACGTGCCATAGAACTAAAGTCAAAAGCACACTATATGATATTTTTTTGGCCGTTTAGTGTTATTGAGAACTCAACATGTTATTTCTTTTAAAAAAACAGATAGACAACTGCTAATCTTTTACTCGAGACCAATTTTCATCTTATATATAGCTGATTGTTTGATTGTTGTCACTGATGGTTCAACATTTTGAGATTCGTTTCAACAATTAATGCGAATAACTGTTATAACACTTCTTACAGCATTTTAAATGGTCTTTAGTGTTTTGTGTCACATTCTTCCATTTTGTACTGTAATGGATCACATTTATAAGTATGTAATAATTATAAATGTGTAATTGTTAATTCAGCTTTGATCTTAAATCATTCTAACTTAACTTTTTAATGTCTCAACTCAGAAACAACGAATCTGATGGTATAAACCAGCCAAGAACTTTTGCCAAATCTAAATATGACTTTGTGGCAAGAAATGGCACTGAGCTGTCTGTAGTGAAGGACGAAGTCGTGGAGGTACCGTAACACTTCAATGGTTCAATAATGGTTCACACATTCAAATAATCACATTCATGCTTTATACCATGTGATATTGTACATGTGCTTTATTATACATTAATATCTTTCATTTTCTTATCATGATGCTTTAGCAAGCTCCGTTAGATTTAAAATGTTTATATATTTTATATAATCATGAAGTTGGTTTGTATGTTAAAATAATTCATTCGTAACCCAGAATGTAAGTTTGGTAAACCATTGTACGCAAAACACCAAATCAAAAAAAAAAAATCATCTATAACTAGCATCATATTGATATTATTAATACTGACAGATCTTTATTTCTGCATGGTTTCATGTTTTTTTAATAAAAATGATTTAACTAAAGTTAACTATATGAAGAAATGATAATTGAGTCAGGATATAAATGCACTCTGAAGCATAATGCAAACAGTTTAATCTCCACTGTTGGAAATGATGTTCAGTTACATTTTAATTGAGGCTTTTTTTTTAGCTTTCCTGGTTAATCTATTGCATCTTCACCCAGGTTCTGGATGACCGAAAACAGTGGTGGAAGGTCCGAAATGGTGCCGGTGCTTCAGGATATGTGCCAAACAACATTCTCGAGATCACTAAGGCGGTGGACATGACTGGACGTGGTGAGCCAGTTTACAGCCATACAATTCAGGTGAGAACTTGGTATGTATGGTGAGTATAAAATCGTGAAATCTTATATATTGAAGTATATTGAAATGCAGAGTTTAACATGTGCTTTACTGATTGTGTACGCATCTGTTTATCTAAAAAGCTAATGATGCCAAAGAAGGAGTTTGAGCTGTTTAAGGTAGGGCTATACAATAGTGTGTAAAGCCTGGCTGAAGTTTGCTGTTCTGTGCTTAAACCCTCTTCACCCTTCACACTACCAGTTTAGACTAACCCTCTAGCTAGATGTGCTCAAACACACAGGACAGCTAGTTTCTTTGGGTACTTTATTCTTATGCTATTGTGTAGGCAACTTTGTATATAGTTAAGACAAGTTGTGGTCAAATTAAAGGAAAACCCCAAATAAAGATTAGCAATAGTAATTTATGATACTGCACTGACTGGTTTCATTTACAGCATTTAATTCATCACAAAGAGGTTTGATCAAAATTCTACTCTGATACATTGAAGTGCCCATTACCCAAGCCTGGATAAATAGATAGTGTTGTTTCATTAAGGGCATTTGCCATAAAATGATGCCAAACCAATAATATAGATCACTGGTCTGGTCTGGTGAATAGCCAAAAAAATATGGTCATGACTTAACAGCCACAATTTAATTAAAGATTCCATTTTCTTTGGGAAAGATGACACCCACAGCACATATCATTATGTGAATGATCTATTTTTCATTATTAGTTAATGAGGCTTTCCTTTAATTTGCTAGACATGAGCGATGTACATAGTCAAAGTAGTGGACAAACTAGGATTAAACTCCTACCTGGAACTCATAACGGACTATGTATGACATTCGCTTGTCAGTGAAGATTTAGCAGACTTTTTTACTTTATTTACGATGGATGGATCGATAGATTGATTAATTTTGATTATATCGGTTCTAAAAGCAAACAATTCCCTTCTTATTGTAGGGCAAAAGTAAGTCGTGGTGTGATACTGTTGTTATTTTGTTATCACTTTAATTTGGTGTGTCTGACCTGTAACTACAGTGATCAATATGCACAGTGACAGATGCACACCAGACACGATAGAGTTCATTTTTTTTCCTTGGGTAGTCTTTAACCGATATTTTATCAGTTATTAGGTTAACAGAATTTGTGTTTACAACCTTAGTGAACTTGCTTATAAGTGCCCCCATAAACTGGTTTTGTTTGCTTTGAGGGTATTAAACATCGCAATCCATTTTCTCATTTATTGTTTACTTTTCCCTCCTTCGCAAGCAATTGCTGGGCGAGTTAAATGAGGTAAAAGCATTACTTTTGAAATGACTGATCCAACCGTTTTGTTCATGTATGAATGTTTAATCAAGTGTTAAAGTCTATAATGCATGTTTGTCTTTATGTGTAAAAACGTTTACTCGTTTTACTGTAACGAATTCAGTATTATAAATCCAAAACTTTAATAACTGATTTTATGCTAAAATGTAACCACAGATGAAGCTCACTAATAGTTATTCCATCTAATAAATAGTAATGTGATGTTAGCAAATAGGTGTCATTGACTCGCACCGAATCTTGCAATAGCTGACTGCATGTCTGTTCATATGCGGATCAGCCACACACTGGTCAATGCATTAACAGTAATTAGTGCATGAACATTGAACGGCTCTTAAAAAATCAGGATGTCTGTAAGACACCTCATGCTCTGACTGATTAATTATAAAACCACTAGCCTAAACCCATTCTATGTTTGCCAGCATCTCTCTCTCTAGCTCTCTCTATTACAACAATATCTAGCTGTAGCATTAGCTTGAGACAGAAACATGCTAGGAGGTACAGTAATACCGATATTATAGAGATGGTCGAAGGAAATAAGGATCTTTGTGTGTGTGTGTGTGGCAGAGGAATGGTAACACGGCAAAAAAAAACAATTAAGTGAGAGAAAATGTGAGATGAAATCTGTTGTATTATGTATTTGTCATTGTATGTATGTATAATTTCAGTTTAGCTATTGCTACTAGACATGTAATAACATTTTACTAGTGCACTATTATAAATCAGAAACGGCACTCGTCTGCATGTATATAATAAACTAGTGTTTATCCGGAGAGGGTGGTATGGGTAAAGCACCATTGTTCACAATGCACTTATCAATGTTTACTCAGATGTTTTAAAGCTGGACGTCTTATTCCATATTCAGAACGTCATTCGGGAACATTAATATTACGCCTTTATTTATTTATTTGTTTCTGAATCATATGGAATGATTAAATCGATGCGCCAAATGTTCAGGATTACTGGAATACATCTAAGCTGCTTTGTTTCTATCATTGTGCAGAAGCAAAGAACAGATTATGTGCCCAAATCCGGATTGAACTCCCTCCCTCCTGCTCCAACGCCACCTCCTCCAGCTCCTGCACTCCCCACTGCCCAGCCTCTCACTGCTGCTGTTGCTGCTGCTCCTCTTCCTCCTGTCGAACATCATAGGAACTCGTCCTCTAGCGTCAGCCGGCAAAACAGCAGCACCTCCAGCGACAATGGCAGCATCAGCATGAGAGAACAGAAAACGTATCCAGCTGCACCGACCAATCGTACGTAAATATTCGTGTTTTGTTGATCAGCAACTAACCATTTGGCTCTGGTGTTCGTAGATTATCTTCGTTGTATTTTGTTAACGTGATATTAAAACTTTTTTGAATTGGAAATTCATTTGAAGCTTTCAACCTAAAAAGTTATAGCTGGATTTTTAATGACACTGTAATTAATAAGGGTTAGTTCTGGGGTGCTTGGAAAACTTGCTGCTGCATAGACAATTGCAACCTGAAACCAGAGACGGACTGAAAGGTGGTGGAAACTTGTGCTGTTATTACTTTACATTCTCTGTGCCAAATTAAAAGAATGCTGGAAAAAGCAGGGGGGAAAGGCAGCTGCCAATCGATTGAAATGAATGAAAAATATGTTACCCATTACAAATTACAGTTCAGTTGGTCACCAAGACCAACAAATGAAAACATTTGATGAATTTATCATCATAAAATAAACAAAAGATGAAACACAGATTAATGATTGATTGCATTTTACAAAATGTGGAGTCCCACAAGTGTCTGGAGTTCTGCTTTGTGATTCGTACTCAAGGACGCAAGTCTAACATGGAGGAGGTTCAAGATGAGTTGGCACACAGGCTGACACTCGGTCGCAGCGCTCAAAAGAAGTTCCCAGCACCACCACGTAGCAGTAATCTGCTGGCTGCTAACATCAGCTATGATTCCACGTCGGAGGAGGTCAGAACTTGGCTGGAGGTTAAAGGCTTCAGTACTGTGTAAGTAAGGGTGCACTGATTGCCATTTCTCATTTCCCTGCCATTCTATTATTTCATTCGGTGTAGCAAAACAAAATTATCTATTGAATGTGTAAGGATGTATAAAGTGGAACCTAAATATATAAAATATGAAGGTTTAACAAGCGCACGAGCAAATTTCATTTCATTAATATTTTATATACATCGTTTCTCAGGGGGAAAATAGGTTTAACTTGTTTGGTCATTTCTAGGGCTGTCCGCAAATAATCGATTATTCGTTGGTCGACCGAAAAAATTACTAGTCGGCCAAATTCCATTGG